>PVKH010015542.1:0-16049 GCA_004027955.1 Chaetophractus vellerosus
CCATCAAGCATAGATCACAGTTCAGACTGTAGACAACCCTCTCTCCCATACAGTTCCGAATGATACATGATCATACAAACTGGCCTACATCCTCCATTGCAGTATCATCCATGACAATTCCCAGGTCCCCCCCAAAAAACCTGCATTACAATTGCTCTTTCCTCACCCTGCTCCCAAAGTGTCCAGTGACCCTGGCTCCAGATAATTTTGCAATTTCTTCCATTGCGTATATCACAAGCCAAATCAGGACTCCAACAACTCCATTCTAGTCCATATTTCTTCCCCCAATCCCAAGGAGTCTGGAATGGTGATGTCCCCTCCACCACCAAGTGAGAGAGGGCTTATATCCCATGGATACAAGGGCAGGGATTATCCTGCCTGCAGCTGCAGACTCTCTGGATTCCCCTGCATAGCCGTCGTCCATCGTCAACTCCCAACTAGGTGTCCTGGTTGAGTCCATTGAGTTGTAGCGTAGGAGTTGCAGGTCCACAGAGTTTCTGGATCTGGTTGGCATATGGTCAGCCTGTAGTCTCCAGTCTAACTTGGAATTCCTGCTCCTGAGAGTGGCAGAAACTGACCAAAATATGTCTTCACTGCACATGGTCCAAATGTCTCTTCTATTCAAACCTATATTTGATGCCAGAGTTTTAGGTGTTAAAAATATATTTTTATTAGAGAAGATGTGAACTTAAAAAACAATCATGCACATGTCTGGAATTCCCATACAACACCCCTCCACCAACACACTACATTGTTGTGGAACATTTGTTACAGATGATGAGATAATATCATCAGATCAGTAGCTCTAACCATGGTCTATAGTGTGTATTTGGTATATTTTTCCATACCCCACTATTATTAACACAGTACATCTCTAGCATTGATGCAAGAATTTTATAGTATTGCTGTTAACTATAAACCATAGATGACATTAATTGTATTTTTCCCATGCCTCTCCATGTTCTGACTACCTCTCAATAATGATGTATATTTGTTCCAGTTCATAAAAGGGCATTCTTATAGTTGTACTATTAACCACAATTCTCATCCACCTCAGGGTTCACTGTGTTATTCAGTCCCTAGATTATTCTCTAGCTTTCTTTAAATTGACATTTACATACCTGGACTACATTTTTTCAGCCACAATCCTATTTATAAACCAGCCGCATTAGTTCTACTTACTAAAATGTGTTACCATCAATTCTCTCCATTTCTACACTTTTGCAGACATGTTAACTAAGACTTCTGCATACATTAAGCTTTAGTGCCCATGCTATCTCTTATTCTCCTAATAACCTATACTCTAGGCTTTAAGTCCATGTATTTATTATTTGTATTTATCTCATATTAGTGAGCCCATGCAATACTTGCACTTTTGTGTCTGGCTTATTTCACTTAGCATAATGTCTTCAACATTCGTCCATGTTATCATATGTGTCCCAATTTCATTTCTTCTTACAGCGCATAGTATTCCATTGTATGTATATACCATATTTATTTTTTATATCAAATTTTGTTTATTCATTCATCAGTTGATGGACACTTGGGTTGTTTCCATCTTTTGGTCACTGTGAATAATGCCATTATAAACATCAGTATGCAAATGACTGTTCCTGTCACAGTTTTAAGTTCTTCTGGATATATTCCTAGTAGAGGAATTGTTGTATCATATAGCAGTTCAATATTTAGCTTCCTGAGGAACCTCCAAACTGTCAACCACAGAAACTGCACCATTTTACATTTGCACCAACAATGAAGGAGTTTTCCTATTTCTCCACATCCTCTCCAGCACTTAATGTTTTCTGTTATTTAAATAATGGCCATTCTATACAGTGTGAGATGATATCCCATTATCGTTTGATTCACATTTTTCTTATAGCTAGTGATATTGAACATTTTTCATGTGCTTTTTGGTTCTTTGTATTTCCTCTTTGGAGAAATGTCTGTCTTGCCCTTTTTAAAATTGAATTGCTTGCTCTTTTATTGTTGAGTTCCTTGATATCTTTATATAAAATGGAAATCAAGCCCTTATCAGATATGTCGTTTCCAAATATTTTCTCCCATTGAGTGGGCTGCCTTTTCACATTCTTGACAAAGTCCTTTGAAACACAAAAGTGTTTAAGTTTGAGAAGGTCTCATTTATCCATTGTTCTTTTGTTGCTCATGCTTTCAGTGTAAGGTTTAAGAATCCACCTCCTAACACTAGGTCTTGAAGATGTCTCCCTACATTTTCTTCTAGGAGCTTTATGGTTCTAGCTTTTTTACTTAGGTCTTTGATTCATTTTGAGTTATTTTTTGTATAAAGTGTGAGATAGGGATCATCTTTCTTTCCTTTGTATATGGATATCCAGTTCTCCTAGCACCATTTATTGAATAGACTGTTCTGCCAAAGCTGGGTGGGTTTGACCACTTGACCATAGATTTGAGGGCCTGTTTATTATTTTATTTTTTAAATTTTATAGAAACTTTAGATTACATAAATGTTGCATAAGAAATATAGGGGATTCCCATATACCCCTCCTCCTCCCCCTCCCACTCTTTCCTACATTAAAACATCTTTCCCCAATGTGGTACATTCCCCAATGTGTAACAATGTGGTACATTGTTACAATTGATGAATGCATATTGATGTATTGCTACTACCCATGGACTATAGTTTACATTATAGTTTACACTTTGCCCCACAAAATTTTATAAGTTTGACAAAGTGTATAATGGCCTGTACATGTTGCAGTGTCATGCAGGACAATTCCAATGTCCCAAAATATCCCCATGTTGCACTATTTTTCCCTCTCCCTCCCCTCAGAAACTCTGGTGGCCACTGCCTTTATATCAATGATAGAAGTTCTTCCCTTGCTAGTATAATAATAAGTCTATAATAGAATAAAAATAGAATAATAGTAAATCTACTTTAGTCCATTGCTCATTCCCAAATCTTAGGAATTTGGGGATGGTGATGCCCACTCTGTTCCTGATTGAGCAGGGGCTTCTGAACCATCAATTTGGTTCCATTGGTCTATCTTTATGCCAGTACCATGCAGTTTTTACCACTGTCATTAGGTAATATGATTTAATGCCCAGAAATGAGAGTACTCTAACTTTGCCTTTTCTATTTAACATATTTCTGGATATTTGGGGTACTTTACATTTCCAAATAAATTTGATAATTTTTTTCCCTTACTTTAAAAAATGCTGGTAGAATTTTCATCAGGTTTGCATTGAATCTGTATATAAATTTTGGTAGAATTGACATCTTAACAATATCTAGTGTTCCAATCTATGAACACAGAATGTTCCTCTACTTATTTAGGTATTTTAAAATTTCTTTTAACAAGGCATTGTAGCTTTCTGAATACCAGTGCTTTATGTCCTCAGTTAAGTTTATTCCTAACTATTTGATTCTTTTATTTGCTATTGTAAATGGAATTTTCCCCTGACTTCCTCCTCAGATAGCACATTACTAGTGTATAGAAACACTATTGATTTGTGAATATTAATCTTGCATCCTGCCACTCTGAAGAAATTGTTTATTAGCTCTAGCAGCTTTATTGTAGTTTTTTGGGGGACTTTCTTTGAATAGGATCACATCATCTGTGAATAGTAAAAGTTTTACTTCTTCTTTTCCTATTTGAATGCCTTATATTTCTTTCACTTACCTGATTGCTTTAGATAGAACCTCTAGCACTATACTGAATAACAGTGGTGACCGTGGGCATCTTTGTCATGTTCCTAATCTCAACAGGAAAGCTTTCAGTCTTTTACCCTTGAATACAATATTAGCTGTGAGTTTTTCATATATGGACTTTATCAAGTTGAGAAAGCTTCCTTCAATTCCTATCTTTTGTAGTATTTTTTTTATTGAGAAAGGGTGATGTATTTTGACAAATACCTTTTCAGCATCAATTGATAAGATCATGTGATTTTCCTTCTTTGATTTATTAATGTGGTGTATTATGCTGATTGATTTTCTTGTGTTGAAAACCCTTGTGTGCCTGGTATAAAACACCTTTGATTATGATGAATAATTCTTTTAACATGTTGTTGGATTCGATTAGCAAGTATTTTCTTGAGGACTTTTGCATCTGTATTCATTAGGGAAATGGGTTAGTAATTTTCTTTTCTTATAATATCTTTATCTGGCTTTGGTATTAGAATGATATTGGCTTCATAGGATGAGTTTGGTAGCAATCTTTCTTGTTCAATTTTTTGGAAGAGTTTGAATAAGATTGGTATTAAATCTTTGAATAGGGAAACGGATGTGGCTCAAGCAATTGGGCTCCCATTTAGCATATAGTAGGTCCAAAGGTCGATTCCTGGAACCTCCTTGTGAAAGGTGAGCTCGCCTGTGCAGAGTGCTGGCCCACTCAGGAGTGCTGGCCCCTGCAGGAGTGCTGACCTGTGCAGGAGTGCTGGCCCACATGGAATGCTGGCCCATGTGGAGAGCTGGTGCAGCAAGATGACACAATAAAAAAAGACACAGAGGAGAGACAATAAGAAATACAAAAGACCAGGGAGCTGAGGTGGTGCAAGAGATTGAGAGCCTCTCTCCCACCTTGGAAGACCCTAGGTTCCTGGTGACGTCTAAAGAGAAGATAAGCACAGGAGAACAACCGGGGGGAGGGGGGAGAAATTAAAAAAAAATCTTTGAATGATTGGTAGAACACATCTGGGAAATCATCTGGTCCTGGGCTTTTCATTTGGGGGAGTTTTTTGATGACTGTTTCAATTTCTTTACTTGTGATCGGTTTGTTGAAGTCTTCTATTTTTTCTGCGTTAGTAGATTGTTCATATATTCCTAGGAGTTTTTCCATTTCATCTACATTGTCTAGTTTGTTGGGATACAATTGTTCACAGTATCCACCTATGATCTCTTTTATTTCTGTGGGGTCAGTAGTAATGATCCTATTTTCATTTTATTTATTTGTAGCTTCTCTTTTTTTTAAACTTGTAGTCTAGCTAATGGTTTGTTGATTTTATTAATCTCAAAGAACGAATTTTTGGTTTTGTTAATTCTCTCTATTGTTTTATTGTTCTCAATTTCATTTATTTCTGCTCTGATCTTTGTTATTTCATTCCTTCTGCTTGCTTTGGGAATAGTTTGTTGTACTTTTTCTAGTTCCTCCAGCTGCATAGTTAGGTCACTGATTTTAGCTCTTTCTTCTTTTTAATGCAAGCATTGAGGGCTATAAATTTCCTTCTCAGCACTGCCTTCACTGCATCCTATAGGTTCTGATATGTTGTGTTCTTGTTTTCAGTCATCTGGAGATATTTATTGACTTCTCTCATAATTTCTTCTTTGACTCTCTAATTATTTGAGTGAATTGTTCAATCTACATATATTTGTGAATTTCCCCTTTTTCCACCTGGTGTTGATTTCCAGCTTTATTCCATTATGATCAAAGAAAGTGCTTTGTACAATTATCATCTCGTTGAATTTATTGAGATCTGCTTTGTGATCCAACATATGGTCTATACTGGAGAAAGACCCATGAACACTTGAGGCGAATGTATCTCCTGCTGTTTTGGGGTACAATGTTCTGTATATGTCTATTAGGTTTAGTCCATTTACCATACTATTCAATCTCTCTGTTTCTTTATTGGTCCTCTGCCCAGATGTTCTATTGGTGTATTGAAGTCTCCAACTATTATTATAGAGATGTCTATGTCTCCCTTCGGTTTTGCCAGTGTTTGTCTCATGTAATTTGGGGCATCCGGTTAGGGTTATATATATTTATGATTGTTATTTCTTCCTGGTGAATTGCACCTTTTATTAATATATAATGTTGTTCCTTGTCTCTAATAACAGTTTTGCTTTTAAAGTCTCTTTCAACTGCTATAAGTGTAGCTACTCCAGCTTTTATTTTATTTTATTTTTTTAGTTACTGCATGCATGGATTGACTTTTTGAGATTTTCACTTTCAATCTATGGGTATCCTTGGGTCTTAGGCGAATCTCTTGTAGAAAGCATATAGATGGCTATTATTTTCTTATTCTTTCTGCCAGTCTGTGTCTTTTGATTGGGTTGCTTAATCCATTCACATTCAATGTTATTACCATACAGGCAGTTCTTCACCCAGTTTGACCTTTGGGCTTTTTTGGTCACATTTTATTTTCACCACTATTTGTACACTTATAGTTACTTTTACTTATATAATCTTCATTTCTAGACTCTCTTCCAAGCCTCTCTCTCCTGTCTTTTCTTTTCAGGCTGTAGAACTCCTTTTAGTATTTCCTGCAAATCCAGTCTCTTAGTTACAACTCCCTCAGTTCCTATTTATCTGTGAATATACTAAACGGGTCCTCATTTTTGAAAGACAATCTTGCTGAATATAAGATTCTTGGCTTGAAGCTTTTCTCATGCAGTACCTTAAATACCACTGCCTACTTGTCTCCATGGTTTCTGATGAGAAATCAGCACCTAATTTTATTGGGTATCCTTTGTATGTTATGCATCACTTTTCTCTTCCTGCTGTCTGGATTCTCTCTTTGTCTTTGGCATTTGATATTCTGACCAATATGTGTCTCTGGGTAGGTCTATTCAGATTCATTTGGATAGGAGTACATTGTGCTTCTTGGACACAAATATTTATGTCCTTCAATAGAGTTGGGAAGTGTGCTACCATTATTTCTTCAAATATTCCTTATGCACCTTTTCCCTTCTCTTCTCCTTCTGGGCCATCTATGACATGTATATTTGCACATCTCTTGCTGTCATTTAGTTCCCTGAGATCCTGTTCAATTTTTCCATTCTTTTCTTTATCTTTTTTTTTATTTTTGGTGTATTTGTTTTCAGAAACCATGCATTCAAGCTCACTGATCCTTTCTTCTGCCTCCTCAAATCTGCTGTTATATGCCTCCAGTGTATTTTTAATTTCACTTATTGTGCCTTTCATTCCCATAAGATCTGCTGTTTTTCTACATATGTTTACAAAATTTTTGTGCTCACTCAATATTTTCTTAATATCCTTAATCCCTTTAACTATCTCATTGAATTTATTAAGGAGATTTGTTTGAACATCTATGATTTGTTGCCTCAACTCCTTTATATCATCTAGAGGCTTGTCTTGTTCCTTTGACTGGACCATATGTTCTTGCTTCTTGGTATGGATGGTAATTGTTTATTGGTGAATTGGCATCTGGCCTACTAGATATATTTATTCTGGGCACAGATTCTCTCTATAGTTTAGGGCTTTCTTTCCCTTTCTCCCTTGCTGATTGTGTAGTAGGAGCTGAGGTTATAGTTGGTACTGTGAGCTGTGGAGGCTGAAGCAGCCCACATTGCCCCAGGAACTGATGAGGCTTCTCTCACCTTTCTCCTCTGCCAAGGTTAGGGATGGAGCCACAGCCAATTGCAGTAATCCAAGACATGCAGGCCAAGACCATCTGTAGCTGCCTGGAGAAACTGATGAAACTTCACACCCCTTCATACCTTGCCTAGGGCTGGTATGGGGATTCAGATGTGGGCAGCAAACTAAGCCATGTGGGTCAAAGTTGACTGCAGTTGTCCAAGTAGCCTGACATGACACCACCCCCTATCTTCTCCTACAAGTGGTGGGGATAGACCCTCTGGATGCCCAACACTCTAATCTGTACCTACAGTTGCCCAGAGAGGCAGAGGAAACACAGCCCCCTTTCTATTGTATTGAAGGGTAGGGGTGGAACCACATACACCCAACAGTCCAATATGTGCCAGGCCTAAGTGCCTTCCATTGCCTGGAGAGGCTGACGAAACACAAGCCTCCTCCTATCCTATTGGGAGATGGTTGTGGAACCACAGGTGCCCAACCATCCCATCTGTGCAGGCTAAAAGTGCCTGCAGTTGCCCAGAGAGGCTGAGAAAACACAGCTCCCTTCCTATCTTATTGAGGGATGGAGATGGAGCCACAGTTGTCCGACTATTAAGTCTGTGCTGGCCAAAAGTGGCTGCAGTTGCCCAAAGAGGCTGGTGCAGGTGCCCCTAACTTCCTTCTTGCTGGAGGTGAGCCTGGAGCCTAGGCTAGGGCTGCAATCCAATCTGGGTGGAAAAAGGCTGGTCCCTATTGTTACTGTGATTTTCCATCAGCCCTGCTTCCCCAGCTGAAGGATGAGTTAAAATGGCAGCTGCTGGCTTCTTTCTGACTTGGAGAGGTTCAAACTTTAGCTGTTCTTAAGTTTATACTTTAGCCAGCCCAGTTTACTAATCAGTAGCTGAAGTCGGTGCCCGACCATCTCTTCTTCACCTGTTTTTTAGGAAATGGAGCTTCCAACTCCAGCCATGGAATAGCTCCCAATGAGGCTTATACCACCATTGGAGGATGGGCACCAACCTCTGCAGCATGGAGTGCTGTACTCACAAATTTTCACTGCATATGGGCCGTCCCTCCCTTCCTCTATTATATTTTGTGTGCTTAGTTTTCTGAGTCCATCATCTGCTTTCCAATTTTGCCATCACTCTGAAGTTCAGATCTTGGTCTTTTGCCATTTGACAAAGTAAATGTCAACCAGTGAACCATTTCAACTTATACCCTCTACCTGACCATGTACTTTCTGTATCTGAGGTGTGATCATTCTAAGTTAAGTTTGCTGATGCTGAATGCACTTGCTACTTTAAAAAACACCTTTCTTCTCTAGCACTTTTTTCTGGTTTTAGGGTGTTTTTTTCTGTAACGTTTTTTAACAGATTATACCCAGTAGGAAATAAATCTTTTAGAAAATGAATGACTGAACTTTTCTTTTAAATATGTTCACAAAATTCACTTTGAGCAAACTTTAATCTTTGAACAGACTTTTAACTTTCCATCTGTACTGAAGAAACATCTATCTTTGACCCTGTGTTAGAAAATTCTCTTAAGAGAACTTCATTAACATTTCCATGAAATGCTCTGTGATTGCATGGAAATAGAAAAAATGAAATCAAGGAGCAAAATATAATTCTGGTTCTTATTCTCTGCAAAACTACTTGACGATTGGTGAGAAGTACAGAAACCTTAGGTTAAACTTATGATTTCATGCATTTTTATAATTATTTAAAAAATACTCTTGAAAAGGCCACAGATGTCTTTTACCTTTTCTGCCAAATTTTGCTAGAAAGACCTATTCAAGTTTATTTAATGCATCAACGTTTTCTTAACTTTTTATAATATTAATGTGTGGTGAACTCTATGGTATATAGATGACCCACATTTTAATTTAGTTCCTATCTTGGCCTGCCTTGTCCCTTCCCTTGATTTTTGTCTGAAGATGAGTTAGGCGTTTCTTCTTTGCGATCCTAGCCTCTAGTCCATCTTATTTTGGAAACATACCTCATTTTGCCTTGGATGAATAGCCACTTGCCATTGTCATCCAATACTCTTCTTTGCACCCAGGAATGGAACAAATAACTTAGTAACAATCAGGATATCCAGTCCCTCTGGCTAGTTACTGGTTCAGAGATGAGCTCATGATACAAGTTATGCCAGAAGATCCAATTAAATTTTGTTTTGGGCCTTGATTTGGGCTAATTGGGAAATGGAATCTATTTATGCTAGATTAACTCTTGTAATCCAGGTGTAAATATACAGCTTCCAGAGGCAACCAGGTGGACCCTGGGAATTGAGCCAACCCTGAGGAAAGAAGTCAGAAAGATGGGTCTTGAGGGTATTGCTTGAAACCTTTGAGTTACATGAGCCAATAAATAACTCTTTTGCCTAATTAATTTTATTAGAGAACCTCATTTATTTTTTCATTTTACAATATTTTATTGAAGTATATCATTAATATATAAACATACATAAACAATAAGTGTGTAGTAAAAGTTGTGAACTTATAAAACTAGCATGCATGATATACAGGCTCCCAAACATCACTCTACCATGAATAACTTGCATTGTTGTGGAAAATTTGTTACAAATGGTGAAAAAGCATCATCTTCAAAATATCACGACTAACAAAAAAACAATAAATATTAATACTAACTATAGTCTGCATCTTACATTTGGTACATTTTTCTTACAACCCACCCTATTATTAACAACCTGTACTAGTATTATATATATTTTTATAGTTCATCAGAGAAGATTCTCATATTTTTCCTGCTAAGCACAGCCTGTCCTCCACCACAGGACTCATTATTTTAATTTTAGAATGGGGAATTCTAATCATGCTTTGAGCCCTTTATATTTGTATAATCCCATGCACCTGTTTAAGTTCTATAACCCTCGTCTATAAAGTAAAAAAATTTATACCATTTCTCATTCTAATATTGCATGACTGGGAGGAAGGAGTGAAAATAGATAGATTGAGATCTCTTCCCATCCCTTTATGAGGCTGGGGGAAAGAAAAGGTAGGTGAACGTGTCTCATCTCCTTGTCATGAGTTTTTATTTGTTAGGATGAAAACCCCTTACCTCTGAAGTTAGTAGGATGCCCTAGTTAAGTATCACTTCGAGAAATAGAACCCAGGATCCTTGAGGCATGGCCTTCTGGGGATTGTCACATAAACTCTGCTGCTACCTGATTTGTTTCATATTTTAAATGCTCCTTCTATATAAGGAACCCCATGAACAACACTTACAAACTTCATCTAATCTAAGCCAAAATCTAGACACCTGCTGTTGATGTCTCAGATGTCTCTGCTTTGTCTGAGTGTTTTGCTTCCATCTTGAAATTATTTAGTAAATTTTGATACAAAGTAAGATCTCTGATTCTTGTGAGTCTGATTTGACAATCTGCTTCTGTAAGTTAGCTCAGGGATGTAAATAGACAAAAGATTGACTGGGCCAATAAATATACCGGCTTATTGATCCAGAGCCCAGCCTACCAAGGAGTCCAGAGAGGATCTTTCATAGTATCATGTATTAGCACAAGAATATATTTAATTTATGTACCATGAGAGTCTGGCTGATTAACTGCTATGTATTCTGCATCTACATTTTGAATACAAAATTTCATGGAGTAAGATGTTAAAACGAAACTACTGGCCTCATTTTGGCTGAGGCTTGAAGATTGCAAACAAAATCATCATGCTATTTTTAAAAGTAATACTTCCATAATTTGTTAAGCTGCCTTTTGTCTGTTATTTTCTATTATGAAGTTGAAATAAGGAAAACTAAAAACAAAATCATGGCAAATATAACCACATTTAAAATGGTATGATAGACTATCGATGAAAGACTTTAAAAAGAGTTGAAGAAAACTGATTTGGAATATTTAACCCTTCAACAAGTTGGGATTGAAAGAACTGAAGATATGAGGATTTTAGTGTGTATTTTTTAAGAGAACTTTGTGGTGCTGGGAGTTCCCTTAGGATAGCAAGTGTATCTGCCCCATTACAAGCCATGTGAGAAAGGCTTCAAGGAGACCAGTTAGATAATGGGAATAAATTGAACAGACTCATGTCTTTGGTGACAGAGGAGAGAGAGCGAGAACAGCTATGTGGGTAGAAGCTGTGCTTCCATCCACATCAGGGACACTGCTCTGAGAAACTTTCTTGAGACCAGATGTACCCTTGTTGAAAAAGAACACTCACTTGGAGCCATCTTAAATGTTCCAAAGGGTTGATTGAGTTGAGGTGTCTTTAACAGGTCTGTATAGGTTTGGATTCCCCCTTGCTGAGGAGTGAAACGTAAGTAGCAACTTGTAGAAAATATTATTGGGGCCGGCTGTAGCCCAGATGGTAGGGTGCCGGTTTACCACATAGGAGGCCCTGGGTTCGGTTCCTGGGGACTCCTCCTGTGGGCAGACCTCCTTGAGAAGGCAAGCCGCTGTGGGCAGGGCAAGCCCCCGCGAGCAGGCAGGCCGCCGCGTGGTGTGCTGACTCGGTGGGTCCCCGCACCGGGGTGGGGGGGGACAAGCAGACAAGCAGACACGAAAGAATGCAAAAATGAACACAGCAAGAACAAGCAGAAGGGGGGAGGTATGTAATAAATAAAAAAATAAATCTTAAAAAATTATCATTTGTGTCATAGGAATTTCCTTCAAATATTGTATGTGAATGTGTGTGGGGACACTCTGAAGAACACACACAATTATCCAGAGTTAAGGTTTAAACATCTGCAATGAGATAAAACCAATACCAGCTGATCTAGTCAAGTAAAATCTTCCTGATCCTTTAACTCTTCTCCTTATTGACCAACCACTCCCCAATCCTGACCCCTCTTGCCCTGACCATCACCAATAAGAGAGATCAGAAGTGACAGACATCCTGCATGGTGATGGGGAAGAGGCTGGCAAAGTAAAAAAATGAGAAGCCCCCCTGGGGCAGCTAGTCTGAATCAGATAATGTCCTAGAAAGGAGAAAGTTTCAGCCCTAAATTTAATTGTGAGTTTTTCTTTTTTTAATATTGTTGCATGGGTCTTAATGTATTGATTGGTGAATTGAAGCAACTGTATTAGTAACTAGAAGTGAGCAGAGTAATTTTATGAGGATGAGTGAATAACTAGTTTTGGAGCCTGTCTGAGTTTTCATTCATGAGTCAAGAAAGAGTCAGTCCCTAAAGTGGGTTTGATTGAGCAATGAGGGAAAGAATAAGTTAGTTTTCTGAGCTTCAAAGACAAAAATGAATGCAAATGTCTAAGTTCGGGTAGGGGATGTAGGCCTATCTGTATAACTGCTTCTCCTTGAAGGGCCAAATGACAAGCCCACTTCCCAGTGACTGAGAAACATGGTCTTTAAATGTATAGGCCTTTGGCCTCAGTCAAGAAAACTCGGAACAGTCATCCCAGCCTTAGTAATCCCTAAGGTTAGCTGAGGCCTTTGTTGACACTGCGTCATTGCCAACCAGCTCTCCTTCCCAATCCTCCTTCCTTCCCTTCCTTTTCTCTGGAGTTGGTTCTAAGAGCACCATCTAAAAACCCTCCTGCATGCTAATCTCCAGCTCAGAACAGATATCCCAGGGAACCCATTCTGTGACAGTACCTAGTGTGGTTTTGCCTCTTGTTCCAGAAGGTAGACATTAAAAGGAGGTGAGTACTACTCTTTGACTCTCCGGTGTGTTGGGTAACAATTTGGATGGCTTAATGTTAAGAAATACATTTATTTTCTTAAATATAATTCCTTTAATTTCATGATAGAAATACTTTTAAAATTATAATTGGCATGTTATTTATTTTATAACGAAGTATTTCAGAGGCAATTTAATGCTGCATCTTGTGAAATAAAACCCGTTTTTGCCTTTCATTGCCTTAAAAGATGCATAAAATAGCATAAATATTATTAAAATCTTTTATTAGAACAAACATTCACTGACTGCTAATTTGTGCTAACTTCAGCTCCTTAAATATAATTTTATCCATTTTGGAGGATATGTTCTCTTGTGCTTATAATACTTATGTATCTTTTAAGAAGGCTATAAAACTGATACAGAGTCTTATTTGCTTTAAGATAAAGTAAGACATTTCTCTTCATGCCCCTTAGATTTATTTATTATTTGGTCAAATATATTTCTGTTAATTCATTTGATTTAAGTTTTCAGTAAGATGTCAGAAAATATCAGACTGATTGCATTTCTAATAAATGTTTACCATTGCTAAGATTGTTCCTAAAGGCCTAGAACCGAAGATAAGGTGATTTTTTTTCTATATTTTCCTGGCCTGTGGCAAAGAGCTGGGGATGGGGAGCAGGAAATGGAGGAAAATAGAGCAACAATAGTCTGATCCTGAAGAAGAAGGGCAATTTAAAATTCTTTCTTTTGTGTTCAGAATTCATAATATAGAAAAAGCTGAAGTTTTAAAAAAATAAGTTTTGATGCTTATAAGTAACATTTTATTTTCAAATCAATTACCTTAATTATGTATTTATTTTATAACCAATATGAGTCATGAAAATGTAAGTATAATATAGATGCTAAAAAAATCAACAGTGTGAATAAGATTTTCCCTAACAAAGGCAGAGAGAACAGTCTTGGTGTTGAGTTTAATTGATCTCTGGAACAGTAGCTCCCTACCCTGGACTAAGACTTGTAAAAGAATTAAGGAAACATATTTCTACCCTAGAGACCAGACTCTTGGAGGGCAGCCACACTGTGTATAAAATGTGAACCAAATATTTTATTTCTTATTGGGCTTTTGATTTTCTTTGACTTTCATCATTGAGGGAGGCCTGACTGTGACTTTGCTCATCTGTAGTAATTGATTCTGAGGAAAATTTCTCCCCCCACCAGTTTCCTTTTGAACATAACAAAAGAGAACAGTCTTTCCATTCCTAAAGCAGCTGAGACAGGAACGGAAAACCCCAAACTGTAGGGCTCTGATTTTACCCTCCACATCTAAGCACACAAGTTGGTTCTAGGTTAGGATCATATGGGAAAAAAAAGTCTGAATTCAGTGTCTCTAATCATTCCAGAATACGTCGAAGGCACACAGGTAGTCCCGAGAGCTTCATGGGAAGCCAAATGGAATTATGAAAAGGACACTGACAGCCATGGGTTTCAGTCCAGGCTGGGTCCCTTCCTACCTATGATATTGGGCAAGTCACTTAAATTCTCCAATCTCAAGTTATCTTTTGGCAAATGAGAGGCACTAATATAAATCTATGTTGCCAGAGGTCAATGGACATTTCAGGGCAGCTGGAAAGCTGGATTCTTATGTGAAATCACCCAATTTTAGATGCACCCAGTTTTATTTTTTTAATTGTTCAGGCCAAACCAAAGGTATTGAATGAGACTTCTTCTTTAGGACAGGCCAAGCATTATACAATTTTTTTATCTTTAGTCTTCCCTGATCAACTTCTCCAAAAAGTTGACTGCTCTCAACGCCATCATTTTTTCCATTTTCCAGTCCTCTCAACACACCTCCCAATCTGGATTCTTCTCCATCACCCAGTAAAAAGGATCTCATTAAAACCCACAGGACTCCATGTCACTAACTCAATAGACATTTCTCAGTCTTTATCTTACTTTACCTTTAAATAGCATTTGAACCACTCCCTCTCTCTTGAAATCTCCTCTTTCCTTTACTTCAGTGACAAATCATCTTGCTTTCCCTTTATCTCTGAGGATACTCCTTTTTAGTATCCTTTTAGAAAAGATTCTTTCTCTTCTCTCTGACCTTTAAATTTTATATTTTAAAGGCTCGCTCGTACACCTTTCCTTTTTTTTATTCTGTATTTTCCCATAAGTAAATCTTATCTAGGCTCATGGATTCAACTACCCTTTTTACAACAAATGACTCCCAAATACATATCTCTATCCCAGAACTTTCCTGGGACTAGTGGAACCAAGTGCTTTCTAAATATCTCCTTTTTAGGCAAGTCAAATTCACAATGCATAAAACTCCACTCATAACCTTTTCCCTAAAACCTCTTCCTCCTCTAGTGTTTCACATCTCACTGTGTGGTATTAGTATCTATTTAGTAGTGCAAGATAGAAACCTAGGACTGAATCCTCATTTTTCACTCCCACTGCCTCACCAGGAATTTCAAATCCACATGCCCACATGTCTCCTAAATCTTCTACTTCTTTTCATCTGTACTCCTGTCATCCTAGGCCAAGCAACCATCTCACTTGATGCCCTTCAACACATTCAACCATCAGATTGATTTGTTAAATTTGATATGTCCCTTGCCTGCTCAAAACCATTCATGGCTTTCTTATTTTGGGGGGAAAAGGCCTTTTCAATTTTATGGTTATAGGACCTGTTTGCTTATGTGATCTGGTTTCCCTTCCCTTCACTAGCTTTACCATGGTTTGCTCTTTACCTTGCACATTGCCCTCTGGCTTTCCTTAAGTTCCTGGAATTCACCAGGTTTCTTTCTTCCATCATGTCTTTGACCTGGACCAAATGTTATTTTCCGGGGACTGCTTCATATCCCCTCTGTCTTCTACTTATATTATAGGTATTAATGCAAGTGTTAATTCCTCCACAAAGTCTTTTCTGAGCAGGTAACTTTCACCTTTGGTTAACACTTTCAGCACGTTCTATATTTTTCTTTCATGGCATTTACAAGAGTTTGCAGCCTTATTTCTGCCATTGTTTGGTTGCTGTACTGTGGGCTCCAACTAGTTTATAAGCTCCACAAGCAATGGTACTATATATTTTGTTCATCAATATATTCCAAATGCCCAGGATAGTTTCCAGTATTTAGAAAAGGTTCAG
>PVKH010015543.1:0-16062 GCA_004027955.1 Chaetophractus vellerosus
TATATCTTGTCTTTAGAGTTGTTCATTCATTCAACAAATATTAATCAGTGCTTACCAAACACCAGGTACTGTGTTAAGTTAGATGTTGAGCTTTATATAGACTGTGATAAAGTCCTACCTTGGTTTCCAGGAGCCACAAACAGACATGTTATTTCATACTTCCAAAGCTGGAGACAATCCCAAGACCATGAAATAACATACCACTGGCTTGGGTCAGCTCATTGAAGCCTCTCTGGAGTTTGAGCTGCTAATGACTTCAGTGTCCCAAATCCCTTCTTTGGAGTGTTGACTCAACTATCAATCAAAAGTTATTCTATGTATGTGAGCATATAGGGGAAAATACCTGGAACTCTCTTCATGATCCAGAAGACATCCTGGCCCCCCAGAGCATTCCCAAAACTTGTGTAATTGCCTTAGACTTTCCTGGGCTTAGAGTGTACCATCAGGGCTAAGGAAGGGAAGAGATGAGTCTTACACATTGCAACCTATATTTGAAACAATCACTCCTCTTGCTCAGGGAGACACTTCTCTAAGGCAAATCTTTAAAACGCAAGACAAGAAAATCTGCTTTCAAAATATCTTGGTATAGCACAGAAGAAATCAGTATAAAAAAGTATAATCCTTGAGCATCAAAACAAAGGATTTAATTTCAGGAAGAGGCCTTCACTGAAATGATTCACATGGATAGAGTTAGACCCAGTAATATTCCATCTCACAGGTACCATAAGCATTCTTATATTACATTGAAGTATTGAACTCACCTCAGATTTAATTATATAAATTTTGAAACTATGTCTGTGATAATATTTATGTACCAAAAGTTAAGAATCAATCTTCCTATAGCATATACCATGGAACCTTGGACATAAGTGTAGAAAGAGGAACATTATCTATACCAGGCAGGCAGATCACACATCATTGTAATTAGAGGGAACACTGTAAATGTGCACATTGTTTTATTATAATAAAGATCCATATACATTATCTGAAATTCCAAATCTAAAAATAAAGCTACACACAGAGGAGGCTTTTGTTTTGTATAGTTTTGTTTTTGTTTTGTTTGGCTAAGTCATTTGGAGGCCAAACCTGGCCTAAACTGAAGGAAGCAATATATAATTCTTATTTGTCCCATTGAGAAAATACTTTTACCACAGAGATGTTAATGTGTTTGATTCCAAGATGCATCCTGTCTTAGTTTCCTGGCTGCTAAACAAATACCATAAAAATGAGTTGGCTTAAACAATGGGAATTTTTGTTTTCTCCCCAAAGACACTGGCATTCTGGGGCTGCATGCAGTTGGTCCTTGGTCCTTGGCTTTTCCATTACATTCTCCTTCCTCTTCCATGTTCTTCCATGTTTCCATGATTTCCAGCTTCTTTCTGTTCCCGATGGCTTTGTTTGTTTGCTTGTTTGCTTGGTTTCTTGTTTGTTTTTTGTTTTTTGGCCATGCTCAATTTCTTTTCCATATAAGGACTTCAGCTATATTGGATTAAAGCCTAAACTCATTCATTTTGGGAAAACCTTAACTAATAACATCTTCAAAGGTCCTATTTAAAGTGGGTTCACACCTACAGAACCAGAAATTGGTACCTGAACATGCTGTTTGCAAGGGACATAATTCATCCCCAATACTGCCTTTGACCTTGCTCTATAAGATATATCTACAAGATAAGATATATGTACCATACTATCATTCTAAAATCCAAAATATCCTGCAATATCAAAATCCAGGTGGCATCAAGGGTTTGTATAAAGGATTATGAACAAATTTTAAAACTTTAAGCCAACTCTTTTAAAATATATATATCCAATGATGCCATCTGTTCCTGGGTTTTTTTTCTTGGGAAGTTTTTCATGACAGATTCAATCTGTTGATTTGTTATTGGTTGTGATGATTAAGCTAGCATGTCAACTCAGTCAGGTAATTGTGCTCAGTTGTTTGGTCAAGTCAGCACTGGCCTAATTGTAATACAAGGGCATTTATAAGCTTTAGCCATCAGTGAGTTTACTGCATAGATGGCTGATTACATCTACATCAACCAGGGAGACTGCTATCAGCGATGAGTGACGTTTTATTCAATCAGTTGAATGCCTTAAATGGGGAAGTGATTTCAGCATTCAGAGAGAATTCCCCAGCTCATCTTATGACATCCAACATCCCCTAGAAACTCATCAAGGACCTTCATTGGACTTTCATCAGAGGCCCTGGTTTGCGGCCTGCCTATGGAACCTGGACTTGTGCATTCCCACGGTCACAAGAGAGACTCTTATAAAATCTCATAGTATTTACAGATATCTCTTGTTGATTCTGTTTCCTTAGAGAACCCTGACTAACACATTGGTCTATTGCGATCGCCTCTTTCTTCTTGAGTGAGTTTAGGTAGTTTGTGTGTTTTTTTGGAATTTGTCCATTTCATCTAGGTTATCTGATTTGTTGGTGTACAGTTGTTCATGGTATCATCTTAAGATCATTTTACTTCTGTGGGGTCAGTAGTAATGTCCCCCTGTCATTTCTGATTTTAGTTATTTGTATAATCTCTCTTTTATTCCTTGTCAGACTACCTAAGGGTTTGTTGATGTTATTGATCTTTTCTAACAACCAACTTTTGGTTTTGTTGATTCTATTTTTTGATTCTCTACTTCATTTATCTCTGCTCTAATCTTTTTTTATTTCCTTCCTTCTGCTCATTTTGGGTTCAGTTTGCTCAACTTTTTCTAGATCCTCCAGTTGTGAGATTAGATCTCTGGTTTGAAGTCTTTCTTCTTTTTTCGTTGCTGAAATAGTCTTTATTTCTGAATATTCCAAGACAGCAGTGTACACAGTAGCAAATATGAAGTCAAATACCATAAGAAAGAATTCATGAGTGCAAATGGATTTTGAAAAAGGTCTATCAAAAAGATTTAATTCTTTATAATGCATCATTTACAGAAGCATTGTTAATAAAGCATTACAGTTTCATCATTATTAATAAAGTATTGAAAAACCAATTGTGGTATCATAGCAAATATTGCAAGTGTTAAATGCAATGAGCTTTGATGGCATTATAACTATGAAAATCATCTGAGACAATAAATTAACAATTAAAAATAAAAGACCTTTAAACTCTGCTGTCTGGCTATCTCCTTTCAATGCTTCTGATTACATTGTGCTTATTTAACATAAAATTATGTCTCTCAAATTGTATGGTGTGTTTTGCTCATATATCCCTAGAGCTAAAAAAATGTAGTGCCTTACCACAAAAATTTGGATTCTTTCTTTTCTAATATTCTTTTAGTTCTGGTTTCAAAATAAGGAGCAAGTTAATTAAAGTTTTGTCTTTTTGCAAAAGGAATTTTCTTTGATAGTTCTAATCCTAGCAATATAGATACCACATCATTTAATTATGTCTACTTGTATTGGACTTGTGGTTTTCTATGCTAAATCTTTTCAACATTTATCATATCACCTTTATTTATTAAAAGAAGTTGATTCATTACATTAATTGTATTTTTCCCATGTTTCTCCGCATTCTAACCACCTTGCAATAGTGATGGAATATAGATAACAGCAATACTGTAATATTCTTACATCAATTCCAAAGGTGTACTGTGTTAATAATAGGGGTGTATGAAAAAAAGTTACCAAATATACACTCTAGACCGTGGGTTAGTGGTAATAGTCTGAACATATTATCTCATAATCTGTAACAAATGTTCCACAACAATGTGGTGTGTTGGTGGAGGAGTGTTGTATGGGAATTCCACACATGTGCGTGATTGTTTTGTAAGTTCACAACCTCTCTAATAAAATGTATTAAAATAATAATAATAATAATAAAAAGTTGATTCATGACCTAGTTTCACTGAATGAGTATTCTATTTTAATTATATTTTTTGTTTAGGTACTTCTTTTTTAATGTAAGCATTTAGAGCTATAAACATCCCTCTCAACACTGCCTTTGTTGCATCCCATACATTTTGTATGTTGTTCTTTCATTTTCCTTTGCCACAAGATATTTCCTAATTTCCCTTGTGAGTTCTTCTTTGACCCACTGGTTGTTTAAAAGTGCTTTCTTTTATTTCCACATATTTGTGAATTTTCCGGTTCTCCCTCTGTTATTAATTACTAGCTTCACCCCACTGTGGTTGGAAAAGATAAATGATTTTGATATTTTTAAGTTTAATGAGACATTTTGTAACCTAATATCTGCTCTATCCTGGAGAATGATCCACATGCACTGGAGAAGACTGTGTATTCTGTTGTTGCTGGGTGAAGTGTTCAATCTACGTCTGCTAGGTATTGTTGGTTTATAGTATCATTCAGGTCTTCTATTTCCTTATTAATTTTCTCTCTAGATGTTCAGAGACTCAAACTTAGTTTCCCCCTGGTGCTCACAGTGGCATTATTAAAAATTGCCAAAAGCTGGAAGCAACCCAAGTGTCCATCAACTGACGAATGGGTAAGTAAAATGCACACACAATAGAATATTATTCATCCATTAAAAAAATTCTAATACATGCATCAACAGGGGTGAACCTTGAAAACACCATGTTGAGTGAAATACATAAGACACAAAAGGACAAATGTAGTATGATCTCATGGATATGAAATAACTAGAAAAATCAAATTCATAGAGTCAAAACTAGAATGCAGGTTCCCATGGTTTGGAGTGGGGGTAAGAAATGGAGACTTAATTTTTAATTGGTGCAGAGTTTCTGTTTGGGGTGATAGAAAGGTTTTGATAATGTATAGTGATGATGATAACACATTATGAAGGCAATTAACATACTGAGTTATTTATTTAAATATGGCTAAAAGGGGAAATTTATAGGTGGTATATATGTTGTTGAAACAAATTTTTCTTTGAAAAGTAACAATATGACCATATAACGCAAACAGTGAATGCTAATGTAAATATGGACTGTAGTTAACAAAACAATGATAATATATTCTTTCATTAATTGCAACATAATGCCACATTAATGAAATATGTTAAAATGGGAATGGGTTTATGGAAACTCTTTATTCTCTGCATGCTCTTTCTGTAAACCTACAATATCTCTAATAAAAAAAGATACTTCTAATCTTTAGTATAGATAAGATTGTAAGAGTTAGTTCTACATTTTCTCAGGTGATAAAGGGAAACAAAAAATATTCTGTTTTCAGTAAGCTCACTGATCGATGGCGAATTAGCAAAGTCTCCAAATGACATATATCCTTCCAAAAAGCCTTAGAGAAGGAAGCATAATTTTGAATTGATAGAAGAGTTTTTGCAAATTGGCACTCTCATGAGCTTAAAAGAGCACAAATGAATTGGACATCATTTGTGTCTTGATGGAATCAGTTGTCTCTTTACCCTGAGAGTAGAACAACATTTTAAGACTCATCAGCTGAGTAAGGAAAAAATAAAACAGAGTGAACAAAAATATTAAGCATTTGTATTTTGAGACTGGAAAAATTCTGTGGAAGCAGCCAACCTATGTGGCTAATTAAAACGCACATTTTATTGAAATAATTGCAATCTGCAAATCAAAGAATAATTTAGGTCCCAAAGGAAATGTTCAACAGATATAATCAAACTTGGCCAGAAAGAAGAGGAAGTTATAGCAGTTAAAATAGACCAGTTTAAATTATGAATATATTTTTATTCCTGGAAGACTAATTGACCTATCTTTGATCACTTCAGAAAATTATAAGATGTGTGATACCTATAATTATAAGATAGGTAATGTACATGGCATGATTCTGCCTTTTCTAGCTTAAACCAACTGTTCCAGAGTATAATATAGACTATAACCCAATCTTTTAAAACGAAGACTAAATTTTCAATAAAACAACTTTCAAATAAAATTATTCTGTATAATTGATATGCACTAAATGAGACCCTAAAAACTGGGAAAGGGAGAAGTTTTGTTATATTAGTTTGCTTGTTTTAATAGGTAGAATGCATTTAGAAATAAACCTGGGATTATTTTTAAAATTTTAAACGTATAATAAAATATTCTTAGGTGAAGTGCATTTATATCTATTAAGGAAAACTGGCGAAAGGAGTGAATGAATCAAGCAGAAAAAGTGGCCAAATAATATAGTAGGAATCTTTATCTGACAATGAAAGACTGGAAAGTGGACTGGAAGGAAGAGTTGCCTCGACATTCTCTACCCAAAACAGATGGGGCAAGGAAAGTCCACCTGTAAAGACAGACAATGTCAGTGGAAAAACAAATACCCCACCCCCCAAGTTGGGACAGGATTTCAACATGGAGACCCCAAATTCATAAATAAGCTGTTTTGGGATCATGCAGGATGATAGGTGCAGTGAGAACTAGGGGATTGAACTCATTGAACAACTGGATTAGGTTTGAAAACGCTAAATATTAGAGAACACATTTTCAACCTGAAATAGATTTTCTCCTTCTTGCTCTGACTCCCATGTCCCAGAAAGGAATGAGCTTAAAGGTGCTTGTCAAAGTTTATACTTTAATGAATACAGAGCAGCCAGTCTTGAAAAACACTTTCTGGATGTGTGCCTGGAAGCCTCGTGTATCACTCTAGTCACATGAGTGGCAAACAGAAGCTTTGGGTTACTCTGATTTTTTGTGAAGAACCTCCCAATGTGCATGACAATTTTGCCATTCTGCCTTCATTTCCACCTCTAAAAATGTTATAATAGACCCTTATCAGTGTCAAAATAACCATTGTGCATGAATGCATGAGAATAATTTGTGACATCCAAGTAACCAGATTAAAAAGGTTCGGATTTTGGACTGCAAACTTTCCTATCATATCTTGGAGGCAAATTACAAGTCCAAAGAAATATCATCTTATCACATGACTGGAAAGTTACACAGTTTATGTTTAACCTCTCCTTCAGCTTGCCATGGGAACCATATTGCATCCAAATGTGACTCTGGCAAGTGGTTTTAATGCACTCACAGAAACACAGCTCCTTGACAGAACACAGTCTGCATTTTGTTTCAACGTTGGCAAATCGTGGAAAAGGGTTTAACGCGACTGATAGCAAGTTCTTTCACTCTCTCTTTCTCTCTCTCTCTCTCCCTCTCATTCTTCATAAATTCTGCTTATATATAATCCCAGGTTTATTTCTAAATGCATTCTACCTATTAAAACAAGCAAACTAATATAACAAAACTTCTCCCTTTCCCAGTTTTTAGGGTCTCATTTAGTGCATATCAATTCTTAATGCAGGTAATTTTCATCCTGTTTCTAAAATAATCTGCACTCATATATATGTAATTATAAATCTCTTCTTTATAATTCATTAAAATAGCTCTGTTACTGAAACATTGGATATCATCAATTGGTATATAACGCCCATATTGATTTATTATTAAGTTCTTTTAAAACAAACAGTTTTCTTTTAAATCACAATTCAATTAAAACATTAAATTTACCATTTTGTTTCTTTAAAGTAAATTAACATAATCTTCTCTAGCACAAATAATACAAAAACAAAACGCAAAAAGCACTTTTTATCATCATATAAAATTCAGAGAAAGTATTCCTTTTTTGTTTTTTAGGACTTCCAAAAAGTATGTCCTAGGTGAAAAACAAATCAAGCAAACCAAAACAACAAACACCTTCTTCTTAATCAGCTCAGAGGATCTAAGAAGAGCATCTCTGATTGGCTAGCACTTGAGGGTTGCAGATGACCCCCAGTTGTGCCAGCTTCTCAGTCTTCAGCTAGAAGCCCCTCCTTAACCCTCTTCTCTTTGGTTAAAGTCATATCTCTGAAAGAAAGGTATGGTTTATACACACCACTGATGCTCGATTATACAGCACAGGCCATGGCTGATGAAACCTGTTGCCAGCATCCTTACCACTTCCTCGCCTAAATCAACCAATATAAGATGCTCAGGCATTGTCAGAATTCTGATTTCTGAATGGTGAAAAGCACAACTCAAGCATCGCATCACAGGAAGCAATACTTATGAGCAATGGGAGTTCAAATGTAAAACTTTTTTTTTAAAGATTTATTTATTTTATTAGCATTAATAAGCACTCAAATTCTATGCATGGATATTTGGAATATCAAGGAATAGTTTTAGAATAGAAATGAATAGAACTATAAACTACAACTATAAAATAGAACTATAGAACTATAAAATACTCACTGTCTATATAATTACGGTCTTAGACATCTGTAGATATTTAATCCTCTTTCCACTCTGTGTGTGTTGCATGTTATACAAATTAGGGGCTTTATTCCTTTCAAAAGGTCTAGCCATCAATATAATTCTGCTGAAAATTAAATTCATCAGAAAGATTTGTTACATGTACAAACTTCAGGGTCATTGAGATCTGACTACCAAATGCTAGCATTCAGTTCCATTCTGTTTATATCAGTCTGCATCCTGGCAGGAAACATATGACACATTCAAATGATGAAAGTTTGATAAGGAAGTATTTGCATGTGTGAGCAGATTTAAGGGAAACCAACAGGTAGGTATGGGACTTGTTGATTTGCATGAGACAGGTGTTTAGAAGGGATCATCTGTGCTTACTGTAATAAACTGCTGTCACCACCTTGAAATTCTTTAAAAGTTTTGCATAAGGGGCTCCAAATTTTTATTTTGTATCCTGGGCCCCACAAATTACGTAATCAATCCTGCTGAAAGAAAATGGTGAAGCATCGAGGGCAGGGGTTCTTAAATTTTTTGTTCCATGGACCCCTTTGCCAGTCAGGTGAAAACCATACCAACACATTCGCATAAGAATAATGTTTTTTTGAATTTCAATTCAAGCTCATGGACCCCTTGTTTAGAACAGCTGATCTAGGGGCTAGCAATAGGGAGATGAAATTACCTCTGCTAATTCTAAAGGGACAAGAAGGAACAAAAATTAGGAAAGTGCGACTTGTCAGGAAGGCATCTAGGGAAATAAATACCCAGACCTCACTATCCTCTACTCTGCAGTTTCCTTGTTGGTACCTCTCATTGCCCCCAAGCCAAATGAAAGCAAGAGGGCAAGAGAATCTGCTGATGTAGGCTACCTTCAATGTCAGCCTCTTGAGGCACAGAGCAGGATCAAGAAAGGTGGAACATTAATCTGTGGGACAAAATTAAAACCTAGCATTCTTATAAAATATTCCCAATGTAAAATTCTAAATATAGTACTCAGTATAGTATAAAACATGTGTGTTTATCATATGACTTTCCTTCAACTTCATGAACTATTGTCATTTTCCCATTTCATAGATGAGGATGAAGAGGCTTAGAAACATTAACTAATTTGTTCAATATCATACAATTAGTAAATGACAGTGCTGGGATTCAAACATTAGCCTATCTGATCTCAGAAACAGTGATCTTGGCTACTTCCTAAACTGATACATGTTTTTCTTTGGTACCCACTTATTCTTAATACCTTCCCTGGCTCAAACTTTTCAAATATTCCCAATATCTCCCTTATATCTCATGGTCTATCTATATCCCATCCATGCAACTTTGTTCTTCCAGCGTTTCTCTTGGTAGGAAATGTTCCCTACTGGGTGGGAATGTTCCCTGAAGCAGCATCACCCTGGAAAGTTAGGAGTTTATCTTGAAGTCCAGGAATATATAGAATCTTAAACTAACTCCATAAAATGTAATTTTCTTATTTGACTTTTTGTGTTTTTTAGTTTGTTTGCTTTATTATCTGTATTTAATATTCCTTAGGAGTAAAGAAGAATTACAGAGGGGATTTTTTCATAACTTCTGAAATTGTTTGACAATATGAATGACTGGCAAATCAGCAGCTGGCAAATACATATTTTCATAGTTCAGGAATCTTGGAGGGATGTTTGATTATTTCCAACAGCAGACCTAGACATGGAAAGAGTCTTGACCTGGCCTTAGACCTACCCACCAGGGCAGCACCAGGCAAGGAGGCAGCTGCAAGTTCTGATAGAAGGCTGGGCTGTGGTCAAAGCCTATGCAAATTGCCATCAAAAGGGGCTGCAAGATCAAAGGACCTCCAAGATAAATTGTAGAACCTGGTGGCAGTTGGATCACAGGAGTTGCAGAAGGCACAGAATCAATTTCAAAAGCATCTATCAGAGGTGGCAAAACTCTAGCCAAAGGCCAGGGTTCAGGATCAGAACTCTCAATTCAGGAGGGAAAATGACAAGAGCAAGTCAGGGACAATAAATAGAAATTGCTCTGCATACTAAGCAGGCTACCAAAGAGAAGTTCATCCTAACAACTGGGTCACAGGAGCCAAGTACAAGGTAGAGGCCTTTTATCCAACTCGAAGCTCAGGCCAAATCTTAATTCTTGCCATTCTTACACAATGTCCAACTCAAGTAGACTCAGACTTGAGCAGCTAAGTGATACAGAGACTGCAAACCAGACTGAGCTCCCAAAAGCAGGCAGCCTTTATTTCAAACATCAGATGGCATTTATTTTTAAACAAAGGTGAAAAGCAGGGCCCAATTTGAAGCAGCAATCTGCCTTAAGATACAAACTCATTGACTCATACAGAGCATAGATTCTGCTTTGTTTTTGAGCTCTAAAACCCCAATGAGTTGAAATCCTCTTAGTCAATCTGAAAAGGGCTTCGAGAGAGACTAGATCATTAATTTTGAACCGGGGACCTTCGATCAACTTTTGTTCTTTAATTTCTCTGTTTCTTGATCAGTTTCAGGTAATCCATTATGCTTTCTATGGTTTGGGAGGGTGCATTATTCAGCGTCAACTTCTCCAAAGTGAATATTTGAGATACCTTCTCAGCCAAGTAGCAGTTTAACCATTGGCCTGCTACAATTATGCAAGAGCAGCTATATATCAAAATTCTCTGAGTTAGAAATGGTTAAGCTATTGCTTGTTTACTTATGCAAGGATTTACTTAATCAAGGATTTATATATCCGTTCTTTGATTCTGGCACACTATAAATATTTATGAGAGAAACTGATGAAAATATTATAGGTGCCAAAAGAAAAGAAGAGATAAAATTTTGTGGCAATTCCAAGAGGAAGAGAATGTCTCTTGAACACATTGTTGGGATGGATGGACTTTTAAAAATTTTTTTTTAATTTTTAAAAATTTCACTGCTTTCTATATTTATAATTTCTGAATGCTCTATATGATATTTTACTCTTCATTCTTCTCTTGTTTTTTATAAAGAAGGCTTTGGAATTTTGATTCACATTACAGAGTTATACTTATATTCCCATACACAATAAATATTGTCAACCAGTTGAGAAATAAACATGTAAGTTTAGTACAATTATGTACACTTTGATGAGATTCTTAAAAATGGAATATAAGAGGTTCAGAAAGAATGAGGTACTCTGAGAGAGAGAAGAAAATTCTGCATGGGGATCCACAATTCATTGCTCAATTGATCACTGCCCCAAGCCGTGCCATGGTTAACATATTTTTAAAAAACATATCAGAGAATGTATACGTTCCTGTATCACCATACTTGGAACCAGTATATGCTCAATAAACATTTGTTAAAGGCATACATATGTATGTACTCAGTGTGGGTTTAAATGACTACAGAATCTGAGAGAAATATCTTCCAACAAGCTAAATATGTGTGTGTGTGTGTGTGTGTGTGTGTGTGTGATCTTAGGTTAGAAACACTATGACTTAGAATGTCAGACAGGTGGAATTTAAATTAACATGTGCATTACACTTACCGGGAGCAGGTTTCTGCCGATGCTATTCTAAGCAAAGTTTTACATTTTAATTACAAACTGATGGAATTTGGTTATCTTCCTGGCAAATATCTGAACAGAAGAGAGCAGGAGGAAGACACTGTGGACCCTTGAAGGTGAGGAAAGCACTGCACATAGTCAGCATTCTAAGTGCTATTAGAGAAAAGAAATTGTTGCAAGAGAAGCAGTCACTATCTGCAAATTTCTAAGCCCTCTGGAGTTTGACTGTCAAGGCCACAGGACGCACCCTGATCTGTTATCACAGAAAGCAGTGCAGCATAGGAATCAAGAGCACAGACTCCGAAGTTTGAGGGCTGGGTGTGAGTCTCAGCCCTACCACATTTTAGCTGTGTATTTTTAAGCAAGTTTCAACTGTGACTCAGTTTCTTCATTTGTAAAATAAAGATGAAAGTGTTAGTAACCATCTCATAGTATTTTTTGTGAAGATTAAATGAACTCATAACATGTGTGGCACGAGTAAGTGGCAGGAAACAATATGTCTTTTTATAATATTCTTATCTCTTGGTGGCCTGGAGCACAGAGGACCTAGGGTGAGAAAGAGAAGGTATATGGCAGTCCCCTCTTTCCAAGGGAAGCGGTAGTGAAGCTGGAAGAGACTTTTAGTTCATCAGCCTTGACAATGGGTTGCAAGTGGTCATTATATTTATTTGATGAAAACATCTGGACTGCCTCTTAAAACAAAGTTAACTGATTCTATTTCTGTGTGACATAAGTGAAGATGTTTACTTTTTCTTTACTTGCTCATTTGGTATAGCCTGAGTTTGCAAAGATAATCTATTGCTATTGTCACTGCTGTGTGCCAAACTTGCAGAGTAAACAGAAAGTGGGGTCTCTGACACATGCTGCATATTTTTAAAATTATGCATTTAATAGCATACAAATCCAAATCCATAGAAGCCATTTCCATTCCCATTCTCTATACTAGAGCCACAGGGAGAAGGTAAAGACTCAAATGCCACTTCTTATCATTGGGTTGTTCCCCTAGCATCCTTCAAAATAAACCTTGAGAACTTTGGATTTACAGACCTCCTCAACCTAAAGAGTGAAAGGAAGGATTCAACAGGAAATTCTAAAGCCAGTATTAATATTTCCTTTAGCTATGAATGGGATTTGGGCTGTATTAAGATTCTTCCTAATAAAAGAGTTTTACACATCTTAACTGTGTAGGAAGAGACCTCGAAAAAACATATTTCCTGGACTCAAGAGGAGCCACATTAAATAGCTGTTGATTAATGAAATAATTGTCAAGTCATCATCATCTATTATATCACCAAGATGTGTAAGAAATCAGGCAGAATACAAATATAAGCTTTGTTTTACTCTGAACAGTTGTGCTAAAATAGATCAGTACATTGTACACCAAATTCAGGACAAATTAGACCATTTGCTAGACAGCCGTTGTTTTTGAGTACTAAACGTGAGTAAACATTGTTAAGTATCTCTTACTGTTAGAAAATAAACACTGTCTTCATGTGTCCTGTGGTGTTTGATTAATTTCAAGTGATCCTCCCCTAATTTCAGGTGTTTATAGATTGGTGATAGAAAATAATAAGCGTGTAAAGTGTTTCAATACTTAGAAGATATAATTGTTTTCACTAAGGTTGTGGATAAACTTGATCATCAGCTTCTTATGGTACTGGAAACCTTGGAATGGTGAATTTGAATTCTTTGATAAGGATAAAAAGTGCCACTTGCTTGAAGAATGACAGAATTATGTATTGTAAGCATCAACTCTAAAAATATATCAGCTACCACAAATAGGAATTGATCAACAATCGCTGGGAATCAAAAGCATCTTGGGATTAAATATTCATTGTAGACGTCTATGACTCATGTTAAGATGGGCACCACAAGCAAACAGAGGGTTTCAGGACAACATGATGCTTTGGTTTTTTTTTTTAATTACATATATATATATATATATACGGGATTCTTCTCTTTGAAAAGCTATGATCCAGTTGGAGGGAACAAAAATAGGGATTCAGAAAAGAGAGGTGGGCAGTGAAAGAATATTACCTGGACTTTTATGCAGGAGATGACTTGGATTAGGCCTGAAAGAAAAGGAGGATTTGAAGAAGTTTGTGTGCAACAATGGAAATTAGACACTGGAGTTTAACCTGATGCAGGAGCTACAGGAAGCTTCAGGAAGTTTTGGAGCATGGAAGCAATTTGAGGAAAGACCATTTTAGAATAGAGTTTGGGTTACTCTCTGGCAGCTGGATTTAAAAAAAAAGAATAGCCTAGGGTCAGAGACACCTACTGGGAGTCTGTAGTAGCACTCCAGGTATGAGAGGGTACCATGCTGTTAAAATGTGTCCACAAATACTTTAATACTCTCCCTTAAAGAGAGAGCCTGATTCCCCTATCCTTGACTGGGCTGGGCTTAGTGCAGCCCCTGCCAACATGGTGACTACAGCTTGGTGAGGGACCCAGAACCAGATCTGACACTTAAGCCACTCCCAGGTACCCAACCCTTCAAAACTGTGTAACATAATACCATTTGTTGTTTTAAAAAGCTACCAAATTTGGGTGTAATTTGCTACTCAACAATGTAAACCAATACAGAGGCTGAAGGTCTAAAAGAGCTAAGAATAAATTGATTGAAGGCTTTCAAAAGGAAAAAGAAAGAATAAATAAGCAAGGTTTTTTTGTTGTTGCTTGGCTTGGTTTTTCATCTTTTTTTTTTTCAACAGAAAGAGAAATATGCAATATGTGAAAGTTTGACTATTTTTAGTTTTTTTAAAAAATGTATCATAAATGATTGCTGTAATATAATAGGATTAGTAAGTCTGGTAGATAGCCTCACCCTGTCCTAAATGAAATTTTGGTAAGGTCATCAGCTTCTGTAACCTGGTCAGACCTTGAAAAACAGAATCAGGAGAACAGCATAAGATCCAGGAAAAGTAATAATAATAATAACATAATAATTATAAAGCAGTTATACTGAGAATTGCTACAAAGAAAGTATATGACCTTGTCCTTGCTTAGGGACTCCAGTCGAAAGGCATGGGAAATCAATTAATAATCAGTTGGTGAATTGTGTAGGTTTAGAACTAAAGCATAACGGCTGGGTCTAAGTGGTGGTAGAAACTGAAACTTCAAAACACAGCCTGTTTTGCATGGGCTCCACTCTTTATATTTATCAAGCAAGGTCTCCCTCCCTGGGGCAGTGTTGAATGAATACTTACAATCATGCTTGCAAATTTTCTTTGTGGACATACCCCACAACATACAGCCTGTTTACATTGATTACCTTTTATGTTGGCTACATCTTGATGATATACCATATTCCTTAATCCTACTAGTAAGTAGAGTCAAAAACTAATAATGAGTAATTATAGTATAGATAGAATTAGCATCAAGTATTGAGCATGATACTTCCTTACTCTGTTCCAATCAAAAGGAAAATGATGCTTTTCATACATGTGTTTTCTACCAAATACTCAATGGAATTTGGAATACAGTGGACAGAGTTTATAAGATCTTGTCTTTCTGTCCAGAAAGTACAGTAACTTAGGATTCTACCTTGAGGAAATATAAAGTGGTGGTATTACTGGCAGAAATAAAATAGCTGATATACACTGCCAGTTTTGAGGGAACAAAATGTTGAGCTAGATTCATGTTCCCCAAAGAGAATTTCTCAGTATAGTAGTTCAGCAAGTTAATAGAAGTTGCTCAAAAATAGATTCCATGGCCAAATATTTTGGTAGTAGAACTCTGACAGAAATATTTTGATTTATGGTAGACTTGATGATTTCTATGTTAATTTTCATTGTTTCAAACCTATGGTAAGTTTTAAGGCATGCAGATGGAAATGACAAGACAAGAGCACAAATTGACTTTTCAGTCTCCAATAGCAATTTAAACAATACCACAATGTTCTAAAAAGTTGTGATTATCTTCACTGTACTGATTTAAAATTAGCAAAAAAAAAAAAAAAAAGACAATTACTTTGTGGAATGGATCCATACATTTCTCCCTAAATTCCCCTAATCAAATCATATCCCAAAATGAAAATAGCTAAAATCATTATCTTATTATTAAACTGATAATTTTCAAAAAACTTCCCTTGTGCCCAGGCAAATATAAGTTGTCCAGATTCCTATTTTTTAAATGGTTCAATAAGTAGAAAAAAATTAAAGGTATAATAGAATCAGTAGCCAAATCTGAATCTTTTTATAACAGTCATTTCCTGATATTCCCAAGATGCAACAAAAAAGGCAATTTTCATATCCTCCGTGGTAAATAGCCCTGCAAATTAGTATAACAATACTCATCATTGGATGCAATGAGCTAATAGAAGGATGACACATTTGCAATTATAGCAAATGGTTAGAAAAAGGCCCCAGGACTAGAAGCATGATCCAAGGTGCCCTGGTATTGGATATAATGAAATAAGGT
>PVKH010015544.1:0-16055 GCA_004027955.1 Chaetophractus vellerosus
GTGGCTTTTTGCCTTGCCCACAGCGGCTCTGCCCCGCCCACGGCAGCTTGCCTTTCTCAAGGCCGTCTGCCCGCTCGGAGAGGTCCCCGGGAACCGAACCCGGGGCCTCTCATGTGGTACCCCAGCGTGCTCTTATCCACTGTGCTATCTAGCTGGGCCCATATATTTTCTTATTGTTTGCAAATTTTGTATAAGAATTATTTTTATAACTACTAACATCACTTACTTTAAAAGTATGTTTTAACATTTTTAAGCTGTACATTTTTAATATGTTTCATGAGTAATCTTTTTATTAAGCTTATAACTATCTTATAGTGAAGGAAATGCCAACTATCTCACATGATTTTAAATAAGAGAACAAATTATAACAGCTTCCTTTTAGGGTGGCAGGTAACTGGGGCATGTTCTATTGGCATTTTGCACCAATATAACATGGGGGCATGTTTTATGCCACTGTCTCTATGATGAAAAGAAGAGAAGGATTCCTTGGGTCTGAAAAAGGAAGAGGGACAATAAAACTACAAAAATCAATCTTCATATTCTTTGTATTATTCTATCACTTGTTTGTTTTTAAAACTCATGTGGTTCTAACTGTGTGTGTACGTGTGTATGTGTGTGTTTGTGCCTCTGCATGTGTGTGTGTTTTCCCTGTACTTAGTGCGTTTCTATCCATTTAGACTATCTTAAATGCCACTGGAATACTTTACCCCATCCCCTCCAATTTGTGGGTTTGCGGACTAGACCAGCAACAGGCTTTGGAGAAGTTTCTTGCTACCTTATTATAACATACTTAAATTCAATAGCAATCCAGTCCTTACTGGGTATTTACCTAATTTATTGTGGCAATGTGGTATTTAGACCACTGATTAAGTGAAGTCTGTCAGTATAGTTAAAAGAAATTAGAGACACTATCATTGCTAAATCACTTTACAATTCAAAGAAGAATTGTAAACATATGAATCCATTTAATTATAATAGTGCCAATTATAAGAGAAATTGTAACGCTGGAGAACAGTGGCTTTTATGTAATCATAATAATGGCATGTATTTATCTTGGTTTGGCAAGTTAGGCCTTTCTTTAATACTTGGCTTTGCCTAAATAGAATGTGGTTTGCTGGAACCCACAATAACCCCCACACCCTCCAATTTGTTATTGCAGAAAATGCTGAACAATAATCATGAAGTATGAATGATTAATGTAGCATGGGTTAGTAAGTATCTTTGAGGTTTAAAAAGTGTTTTTATTTACATTCTTCAGTGGGCTGAAGGTATAAAATAAATAAACACAAATCCAAATAGTGTTAAATATTTCCATCTCTTTTCATACAAGTATTTTACAGTATGACTATAATCATAGCTTTAATTCATTGCTTTTTGTGCTTTTATTCCTGTTGTTTAACCAATACAAAATTTTTCAGTAGATTTCAACTGTATTGTTTGATATGTAATCCGTTTTTAAATTCACTTAGTATTTTGAATACGGCATCCCCCAAATAGAAAAATAATCAATTTAATAATATTTGACAATTGGCAAATGTAATTTATAAGGTTGTATTCAAATAATACCTAGAAGAATCACACTTATTTGAAAGTATATGCAAAAAAAATTGCCCACGTTTTCATTTAATGAGATTACTATTATTATTGAGGAAGAGGTGCTATCTAGTGGTATAAACAAAATTACTGTGGAATACTAGAAATTTCTACACTTCAATCTCAGGGCTTTCACTATTGCAGTTTCTTGCTTTCAGAAAGATAATTTGCAGCAGTTCCACACCATATATTTGTAAAAAGGGTCAGAAATCCTACGTTCCTAACCAAAGTATGAAGGAATTTAAGTTTAAAAGGGCTTTGATAAAAACTTGCTTTTTAAAAGTCATATGGGTATTTATTTTAAGAATAAATAGACTTCCACAGACACTTAGATATCATTTTAAGAAGCTGTACGTTATAAGGAACATAAAAAATTCAAATATTGATTTTTTGCAAGATGCAAGCCCAAACGTCAAGATAAAGAAATGGTAGATTTAAAAAATTGACATCCTGAAAGGGTTAATATTTTTGTTACTTGAAATTTGATATAAAATTGTGGGCAACCCATGGTTTGGAGTACTTGATTATTCTTTTCTCAATAAATAAGAGTGGCATATAGTTAATTTCAGCACTGTAATTGAGCAATGCATTCTGGGAAGTTGACAAGCACTGTAAGATGAGGAAATGTTTTAGGGACTAATCATGAGAAGAAAGGAGCCTTTCATAGCCCGTATGATGCTGTTGTCAGAGCTAAAGGCAGATAATGATTCGGTAATAATGGCACATTGTGAATATTTAAGCTGAAAAGATTTGGGCAAAATGAACAGACATTGTTGGTTTGTTAAAACTTAGTAGTTTGGTCTTTGGGCTTGAAAACCACTCTAAACTCGGTGCAACATTTTTATTCAAAATTTTTCCTAAAACAAGATACCTTTTTGAAAGTTGTATCAAGCATCATCCCCATAAGAAGTTTTAAAACGATCCACTTGTTTAATTTTTACACTAGAAATTGATAGTGTGGGCTCTTTTTTGTTACTGAGAAATGAGAAAGTTTCAAGTGTTTCTTATATGTCTTTTTAATTTAGTTGGAAGAAGCAATACCTTCAAAGAACATTCTGATAGCAATCATGTAAAATATTTAATATAAAACTGAGAGTGTCAGAGTGCAAAGAAAGTGAAGTGATTTGCATTTTGTTTCTAAGGGTTCCATTGCATTGCTAAGAGTCTTGCAGCTGGGTTTCTATGTACCTTGTCTTTCATCCTCATTAGTATATTTTCAATCTGTTTTTGTTCTTGAAACATCTATTAAATGTAGATTTGGACAGCTATAGTTTCCCATTTGGGGATGAATGTTACCAGGAGTTTAAGGTTTGAGTCCTCAGAGCCTTCCTTTTTAACTTTGGAAGAGAAGAGAACTGAGTTCTGAGTCAACAACAGTATATTGCAAACTTACTAACCTTTAATATTGGGTATTTACATTCAGTAGCAGACCTGGGATAAAGCCAGATACTGATTTGCCAAAGTATAGGTAACATACAGTTATAGTAAAAGAATGCTTTTTTAAACTTTAAAATGTGAATCAGTTAGAAAACTTTTTAGAATGGGTTTTAGGACAGAATTTAACTTTATTTTTAATATCTTTAACCTCTCTATATATGAATGATATATATCATTCATTCATATATATATAATTGATCCACAGATATGCTACAATGACATAAATAATTCCAAATCTGGTATGTACTTTTCAGATGCATTTTTATGTAAAGACTGAAATGAAACATTTTTGGAGCTATACAAATTTTTTTTTCCTGAGTAAAAACTGATGCTTATTTAAAATGGCTTGACAATTTAAGCCATATTACCTTTTTTTTCCCTTTGCTTTCTGCTTTTGAGACGATTTTTGAAGAGAAAAAAAAGTCGCTGTATGTTTACACTAACATTCATTTTTACCCATATGCTTTAAATCTGTGTATTTGTTTAACCAAATATTGTTTATTTTTAGGACTGTTTAATTTTTCTTTTTAACTGGAATTTAAATAGCAGTTCTTTTAAAATTAAGTTAAATAAAATTACACTATTTAAAGGACGTTTCCTTCAAGAGTTTCAACCAAGAAATAAATTCTTTATTACCATTAGGTGAGACCATGTTTTGGGCAAGAAATAGGCAGTACAGAAGCAAAAATAAAACAGAACAAATGTTTACCAGGAAAGTGTGCCATGATTCAAGAATACTCTTGTATCACTTTTTTAAGAGTCCACATATTTCTAAGTTTGTTTGTTCTTTTTTTTTTTTTTTTTTTTTTTTTTTTTTTTTTTTTTTTTTTTTTTTTTTTGTCTATGTGGATTTCTCATTTGATGGTAAGCAGTTAATTTTATTTTGAATGGTAGTTATTGTTCCATGCTCCAGGTATATCTACTTATTCAAGTTTGCATTTTCTGTTCAATCTGTCACCAAAATCAAGGAAAGCAGAGGTGCTAAACTCTATTAATAAATACATTGGGACTTTCTGGGTATATCAACTAAAACATCATCACAGGGAACCTCCCAGGAAAATTAATCTTAAATTTTGTTTTAATTAATTTGAAGCTCATATTCAGAAATCAACCTGTTTGACAACCAGCCTCTCTACTTACAAATTACCAGATAGTTCTTGCCTAGTAAAAAGAGAAAAGATTGAGTTGGGGCTTTTGTAGGGTAAGAGGAGGGACTTTTAATGATAATAGAAAAGCGTTTCACTTACTGAGGTACAAAAAAGTAAGATCAAGTTCGAGGATGTATTTCAAATAGGGAAATGATTTAAGGGTTTCAATTAGTTTTCTTTGAAGATTTTAAAATTAGCTTCCTGTGTTGAACTCAGCTTTTCAATTTAATTTTGAAAAAGTTTAGTTAAAAGCCCCCAATTAATACTACCCAAAGTACATTTCTCAATACATATACATATACTTCATGATATACTCCATGGTGAAAAAGGGTTTTTGTAGTTGTTGAGATGGATTTAAATATGTGCATACTCTTCTCCCTCTTGGAGATATATTAAAGGGTAAGAGAGCTTTGTTTAACTTGGCAGTTCCTAAATGTATTTGTCCATGGAACCCCTTTTTTGCATGTAACCCCTATTAATTTTCCAAAACACTTTGAGAAATTATGCCCTTAGTCCGGGTGTTCTTAACCAGAGGAAGGGGTCCATGGAAAGATTTCAGGGGTCTGTGAGCTTCAATTGAAAAAATCAACTTATTATCTTTATTTTCTCTGACCTCCAATGTTGAGTGTAATAAAACTAACAGCCACTACGTTCTAAGAAGGGGTCCATGGTTTTCACCTGACTGGCAAAGGGTTCTGTGGAACAAAAAAAGGTTAAGAAACCCTGCCTTAGTCTTTTCTCTGCATTTAAACAAAGGATCTTATTTGGATACTTTCCCTTTTGGTGTAAAAATTGCCCTCCTGCTTGATCCTTCTGCTGAGCTAGAACCCTTAAAAATTAATGTGTTCCTAGTCTCCATTCAGGTACCAAGTGCCCGCTGGTGGGACGCTTTGTCTCAGAAGCAGTGCTACTTGATTTAGTTGTCTCACCTTCGCTACTCATCCATCCAGTCCAGTGCAATTTACTCAAAGTACTTCAAACTGTGTCCTTGGAAGACAGAGTTGCCTGGAGCTATTCCAAGTTGGCAAAGGGATGTTCTAATAAAGCTTTAAGTGGTACTACAAGCTGACGAAGAGGAGAGGATAAGGGTGGTGAAAATGTGATGCTACAAAGGTCATCTCATATTGCTCTAAACTCCATTTTTAGAAAGTCTTCCTTCCCTTCTTCCCATAGTTTTGAGTATTGGAAAGATTTGTAAAGGCCCCTCTCTTTTATTCTCTTATCTCTACCAAGAAACAGACTTTCAAAAATATTATTTTCAAGATCCATGACCTAGGAATCCATTGAATACTTCTGTTTTTAGTTTGCCCCATTCTTCATAAATTTATATCCCTTCTATTAAAAAATATATCCATCTGGATTGAAAGTTTCAACTTAAAACTAAGCAAATATCTCTGTAAAACCATTACCTGAATTTTTATGTATTTAGTATCTTTTTTGCGTGGGGGAGATAGAGCAACTGTAACAGGAGATTTTATTTTTTTATCACCAAAAGGAAGTTTGCTTGTTCTCATCTAGATTGACATCTTCAGTATTTTCTTAATAAACACAAAGGATTTTTATATCTTAATATATAGAGTTCCATCTATTCAAAAGGTTTTAGACTTAATAGAGTATGAAGCTCTCCTTAGTATGAGAAATTAAAATAATTATTTCAGTGTTTGAGATGTTTCCAAGCTAAAAATCTTTTTAAAAAATAAAAAACCAAAATAATTTTATGTAATATACCAACTCTATAATCTTCTTACCAAGCAGACTATAATAATTCCAGAAGATTTAACACAGTTTATTAGATAAATGGCTTGCAATTTTAAGAAGCCATAAACATGTATTTTAAAATTATTGTGGGTGAAATAGGAGTCTGACAATAATTCATGTAATCTAATTAGCTAATGTACCAGTTGTTAATACTTTTAAAATACCCAGTAAACGTAAATGAAACATTGGACAGCCAACAAACATGTGTAACAAAAAAATCCAGGTCCAGCAGGAAAATGATATTTGTGGAATATTTAATATGGTACTATAGTAGCATTTCAGGAGATAACCAGTTAGGGTTATTAAACCTAAAGTTTTGCCTCATGCCATTGACGTTAGGCAGCCACTTGGTAAAGCCTGGGAAGTAACATGTGCCTCAACACTTAGCACAGAAAAGACTGTGTTTTAACAAGTCTCCAGATATGTATTTACATGATAGACCATACTAACACCTTTTAGTGTTATCTGTCAATCAAGATTTAATAATGTTCCTTGGAAAAATGTTTCTGGTGTTCGTTTCCATTGTTACTCTACTTATTTTGTATTTTAATATATTCATGAAAAATTTATGGTCACCTGACCTTTTGGCAGCCTTCCCTAAACTTCACATTAACCCTGCTTCCCAGGGATTGCAGTGGTCATTTCAACTTCTGTAAAAGTGAAAGTTTCAAATAATTAAGTCTGAAGAAAGTTGAGGAAGTATCTGTAAAGTCTCCCAAATAAATAAACGCTTTAGTTTATGGATTTGACAACTATCCTCTCTCCCATTTTTTTTCCGGTAAAAATGGATTTTACATTAGACAGATATTATTAAAAGATTTTATTTAACATTCAGAGGCATTTTGTTCTAAAACGAATGCTTGCTCAAGAGCCTAAGAAGGCTTCATGGGAAGAGCAAAGCAATCTAAGCCATATGTATTGGGCAGGTTGCCAGTTGTTTGCCAATATGCCCAAGCCACCTGGCTGTGCATTCAGCCAAGTATGCCATTCCGACCAGCCAGCTTTAACCTCCCAGTTGCTTTTCAGTGCTTAGGAAACTCCAAAGGCCTGGGAGCTGCACATCATTTCTCCCATGCCAATAGTTTTCACTCCGTCAGACAAACTGTACAGCTACACTGACCGGTAACTCACAAATGCCCATTTTGAATGAGCTCTCCTTTTGTTTAAAGCACCATTCACTGGTGTTGAACTCGGGCCATAAGATGAGTCTGGAGATAGCAGACTGAAACCTTTACCCATATGCCATAGACAGACACTTTGACTGACAAGCAGACTTTTATTCCTAAGCCTAAAGCGACAGGGTTTGTGATTCTGGTTTGCTGAGATTTGGGTTGGCTTTATTTCCTGCTGGTTTAAATTTTTATTTTGGGTGGTTCTAACTTTTAAATGTTTGGAAACGTTTGTTCATTTGGTTCTCCTTTTTGTTTAGTTAGGAAATTGGTTGGACTGTTTCATAATTTATTTATCAAGCCTGATTTCATAATCTTTGGCAATCTGCGTCAGGAATAGTGTGGAACAGGCAAACTTAAAATTGTTGATGCAATCCTGAAGACTAATTCATTCTTTTACAAAGTCACAATAAAGTTTGACTTATAATAAGTGGTATTATTATTATTTTTATATCAGATAGTAAGAAATAAAGGTCTAATTTCCCTTTTTGCCTTGGCTCCTAAGAAACTCAGTGTTAAATTTAATTCTTAACCTCAGTAAATATATCAACTTAGGTTTTTATCTCCACCACTGCAAAAGTCTTGCAGGTTTTGTTCCTATTTTCCTTTTTTTATGGTATTAAATTTGCATGTGTATTTTGCACATGTGTGTGTTTAATATATGTTTGTGAGCCATATCAAATCACTTTGGGAAAGTAGGTGGAGTAACTGGTAAATAAATAAAACTTCAGAGTCGAAACTTCATTCCTAATTAAAGTCTTCAAATGGACTATTAAGTATACTAAACAGGTGTCTTAGATCAATTATCCCATGTTTTAGATAAGGGAAACTGTGATGACTTAAGCATAGAACTTTCATTATTATACATTCCTGTGCTAGTATTTTTCTGGCTGATTTATTATTTCCCACTAGTAAAGTCATCTGTACATTTTTAACGTTATGATGTTTTCCTCTTCCTGGCTCAGTGACCATTATCTCTCAGATCTTGAAGATCTGTTTTCCTCTTCCTGGCTCAATGACCACTATCTCTCAGATCTTGAAGATCTGTTATGGCTTGGTTTCAATTTAATCAGTCTGAATGGATCCTATTGAGTAACTTGACTCATTTACCCTGCTGAAGAGAGTCTGAACACACTATTTCTGAGTGGTTTTTTTAAAAAACTATTATAATGTGCTTTTGGTCCAGAATTGTAAGTCATTTCAGGAAAAACATGTGATCTCTGTGTGTTTTGAGATCCCATATTTCATTCCATTAATAAGACTTGTTCGGATGGTAACATTTTGGCCAAAATCCTGTAATACACTCAACAAAGCCCTGAGCAAGGTTGAGTTGCACAAGCTCACAAGATGGATAGACAGAGCTAGGGGAAGTGTCCCAGCGGGTTTTCTGCAGTCTGTCAGAGGAGCTGCAGCTGTAACCACCCATCTGTGCATCCTTGGCTTGGACTGAGCTTCAGTATTGAACACTTACCCTGTAGAAAGATGTTCAAAAGAAATCAGTGGTGAGATTCAAATAATAATGGCTAAAATGTGGCTGGGCTAATATTTGAAGAAAAAAATAACTTGTGTTCACAAACTGTAAGTTTTAGCCTTTTGGCACATCTAAAATTCTAAAATTTCTGCCATATTCATTTTATTGCTTATTTTACTGGATCCTGCTCGAAAGAAATACTGGACTTTCAGTTTACCTTTTTTCACGTGTACATGAAGATTTTCAGCATTTGTTAAATTTTAAAGAATCCTGAAGACCTTATTAATAGTGTCTTCTCTGAGTCATGTTTTTATCCTACGGAGCTAGGCTTTCTGCATTAGGTAGCCTTCTTACCTATTTTTGTTCCTGAGCATCTATTTTCTCCTCTGTCATTGTGGGATGTAAATTTTTCTTTTGAAAACATTTGTGTGCAACAATAAGCTCAATGTTTCTGAAGCCTTAAGAAAAAGCTGTTATTATTTGCACCTTTTAAAGGTTCTTATAAAACCCATTAATTACCAAGAATACAAATATTTCCCAAAATAATCCAAAAATGTTCCTCTTCTTTTTAGATGGGGAAAAAAATGAATATGTTTTAACCGGAATTGTCTAAAATAAGTCAATAATGGGGTCAGAGTAAAAAAAAAACCCCTACAAGATTACAAGATTCTTTCCTTTATTGGACCCTAAATTTCATAATTCCTCTGTACAAATCAGCTTGATCACTTTACTGAACTAAAAAGCTTATTGCTTAAAAGAAATTCTTGGAGCAATAAATTAGCCTGTCATGTTCCCCAATACAACTTTCAAACCAATTACCCAACCATATATTCTTAAGAAAATAAATCTCCTTTGTATTTATGCTTGAAAAATTGTGTTGTATTTAGTGCAATGAAATTCTCATCCCATTTCTTAAATATTTTCCTATACACAGAGGCCCCAAAGCAGCATTGCTGCCCTAAGCAAGATCCTGAGGAGATTTAAAAAATTTTTTTCTTTATTTGATTTCACTAAGCTAGATGAGGTTATCAACAAAAACGGAGTGCTAAAACAGATGTTATCTCAATGAGAAATCATTTACTGAGAGTCTACCACACTAGGTACTAAATCCCCATCTTTGTCCTACAGAGGAACCAAGTCTGATTGAGTCAGGAGCCATGAATCTTTCTTTCCTTTCTAACATTCATTTATTAATAATACCTTTTTTATCTAATTTTCTGAGAAAATGCTTAGATGTTGAATTTTCTTTTAAAATGTAGGATATAGTTGTGAAAAACTTGCTGAAAATCTCTTCTGAGAAAAAGGATTTTAAAATTGAACACTGTTTCCAAACTTTTAAAAACTTTTGAAAACCAGTAACACAGGAGAACAGAATCCTTAACATCTCTGTCATAACGACAGTAAGAATAATGCTGAATTACGAAGTATAGGACTCATCCTCCAATTATCACCATTATTATTTAATGTTCTAGAAGTTTTAGTCAATGTAATAATACATGAATCGGAAAAAAGCATTAAACTATTAGAAAAAATGGAGACAAAATTACCACTATTTTTAAATGATAGGATCATTTACTGAGACAAACTCAAATGATTCAACCAACAACAACTGGAATTAATAAGAAAATCTAGCAGAATATTTTGGTTAAAAGATAAATACCCCAAAGCAATAAAATTCCATCATACAATCATCTCCAATAAGAAGCGACAGTGGGAAAAGATCTCATTCAAGAAAGCATTAAAAAGCACAAAATATCTAGTAATCACCTTTAGATATTTTGGTAATTTGTGAAAAGGCCTACTATGAAATTGGTGTTCTGAATTATGAGAGGAATGGGAAAGAATGGCTCTAATGACTCCACCCCTTCTACATTTCTCTCCAGTCACAACCTAGAAGTTATTTCTTACTCTTCTTTCATGCGTCATATCTAATCAGCCACCAGAACTTATGCAAAGATTTGCTAGGTGTACCTTCTTATTACCATGCCAGTCAATTTCCCATCTTGATCCCATGGCTTACTTTAGTTTTAGATCTTTATTTCTTGCCTATACAATCTCTGTAGCCTCTTAATTGTCTTTACTCTCATTCTTTCCCTATCATCCATTCTTTACAGGACTAGGAGATACATTTTTCCAGAAAAGGAATTATCACTCCCCTGCTGACATCCCTTGGATGGGTCCTCATCCCCTGCTGGGTATAGTCCACATTCCCCAGGTCCTTCATGAGCTAGCCCTTCCTCACTTCTCTGGCATCATTACTTACCCCACCCCACCTCTCACACCAGGGCACACCTTGCATGTTCCAGCTCTGTTGAAATACTTGCAGTTCACTAAGGTGCTTTATCAGTGCCTCATTACTGCAACTTCAGTGTGATGCCACTGCAAATTCGATCTAGTTCCTCTACTTAGAATGCTCTTCACCCAAATTCACTGCACTGGAAACTCCAGCTCCTCTTTTAACCCTGAGCATTCTATCCTCTGGAAAGCCATTCCAGACACGTTGCGGAGTTAGGGCCTCACTTGCTTTGTTCCTATAGTTCCCTTTATATACTTCTGCCTTCACCCTCCCACACTATACTGTAGTCAGTAGTAACACCCACTAGATTAAAGCATCCTTGGCATCTATAGTGCCCGGAGCATAGTAGGTATTCAAGAATTGTTTGCTGAAATGAATATCAGAAAATTTCCCCTTTTGATAAACTTTGAAATTCATCAAGTTCTACGTTTGTGAGATAATTTTATAGTTATATAATTGTTTTCTGAGACAATCATTTGAAATTTTCTTAGTTTTTTATTTTTCAAATTGGAACTAACAATAACTGACATAAAGCCTAAGCCAGCACATATTTTATGTCACAGCTGAATTTTGACAAACATTTAATGCTTTTTCAGGAATAAGAAATAAAATGTTATGAGTTAGGCTGCAATATGTGTTTATGTGGTTTGTCAGTGCTAATCATTTCTTTATTAGATGCCATGCCTTGGTTAAGGTCATTAGCTTATTTGCTGACATCTGCAATCACATGACAATGTCTTATTTAAACTAATAAATGGCATAAATCATAGATATGTAAAATTCAGATCATTCAACAATATTTGTTCAGCTCTTTTATATTTTAAGGTAGAACTTGGTGGATGCTGTGCCATTTCAGAAAGGTATAAAAACATCTAAACTTTAGTAAAGTTTCAAGGAAGATAAGACCTCCTTACATAAAAGCCAGGTCAAGATAAAAAACAACAGTATTGTGCTTGGAGAAGGCTTGTAAAAATAATCATACCCATTTTTAAGATAAAGAAGTTTGGTGACTTTATTAGATTACCCAGCTGTTAATGGTGGGTTTGAGGCAGGAAGCTTAGGTCTTCAGTTTCCTGATCAAGAGCTCAAAAAAAGTTTAATTTAATGAAGTTGGGAAAATATAAATTACGCAAAGATCAAGAAACACAACGGCGATTCATTGTTTTTCTAATTGTATCCTCTTACTGTACTTACACATTTATGGAAGCAAATATTGAGTAGGTTATATCCGAATGATAAAGCATAGCATTAGGTGGCTCATATTTTGTAGGCATTCCACAAACACTAACTGATTTATGCTCACAAATATTCCTCAGACCCATTTTAACTAAAGAGGAAAATTGAGCCATATATATTATATATATACATGTTTATGTAAAGCACAGTAGAGCAATATTACATAAAATTTTTATTGCCATGCGTTTGGTGTGACATGTTATAAGTGGTAAAGCCACAAGTGAATTATACAGGTCATCTCAACAAAATGCCAATAAAATGTTTTTACTGTACCACATCATCTAGTATTCTGCCTATGCTACAAATTTAAAGGGAACCAATTTTAGAAATTTCCAGAGTTGTAAAAGTTTTTATTGGCACTATATTTCAAACTTGCTGGCCTGTTAATATTAGTTCCATTAATTGTGGTAAAAATTAATGCACAGAGATTTAAAAAAAAAACACTTGTGACAGCACCTTTTCTTAAAACATCTTTCTTTCAGGTTTACTTCACTCTTTCCTCATCTAGCTATAAATGCTTTCTTTCTTCTCTCTTCCCTTTTTAAATCCTTTTCCATTTTCAAAACCCATCTCTAGTCCCATCTCCAGGAAGCTGTTCATGGGTACTTTGGACATTGCAAGCTTGATGTCATTTTTCTGAATACTTTGTTTCACTTGTTGCCCATAAATTCATATGGCAAAGTATTTTTGATTACTTTTTAAAAGCTCTTTTAGGGCTGGTTTGTTATGAAACTTTTTATTTAAAATTGATCATTACTCAACTTTTAATTGAGTGTATATTATCTTCCCCAAATAAATTCTAAGTTCCTAGAGAGTGTATTTAATGCCTCTATATTGTCCTTGGTTTCTAAGACTGCTATTTTTTTTACTTTCTTTTTCTCATGCCTTCCCTTTCTTCCACAGTGATCGAGTGCCTACCATGCTGACTTTGTCTAAACTATGCATTGGAGATAATAGAGTTGAAAAGCTGCCCCTAAAGTGTTTATAGAAATGATTCGCAAACTTCTTTGTTCATAAAAATCACTTAGGGGAGATGATTAATGAAGTACATTCCTAGGCCTTACAGCCAGAGATTCTGGGTTGGGAACCAAAAGTCTATATTTCTAACAAAGGTGATTCAGATGCAGGGAGCCTACCTACCATACTTTGAGAAACCCCAGTTTGTAGGCAGGTGAGGGGAGAAAGTTCCATAAGCATATCATCACGATGTGATGCTTTTTTGTTTTGTTTTGTTTTAACAAATCAATTTTATTGATACATATTAATAAAGCATACGATTCATCCAAAGTATAAATCAATGGTATTTGGTATAATCACATAGTTGTGTGTTCAACACTTCAATCATTATTAGAGCATTTTTGTTATTTCAATAATAATAAACAAAAAACAAACAAACAAACGAGATAATTCCTCACCTCTTGATTTGTCTCTGTTTCCCCTGCTGTACATAGCTGCTGTTTCTGGCTATTCTTACAAAACTATTTATTTGTTTATTAAGCAGTTTTATTGAGATATATTCACATATCATATAATCTATCCAAAGTGTGTGATCACAGTGTTGTACATTCATCATCTCAAAACTTCTGGAGGGGCCGGCCATATAGCCCAGTGGATAGGGCGCTGGTATACCACATTGGAGGCCCCGGGTTCGGTTCCCGGGGACCTCTCCTAGTGGGCAGACCGCCTTGAGAAGGGCAAGCCGCCGTGGGCGGGCGGAGCCGCCGTGGGCAGGGCAAAAAGCTGCCACGGACAGGGCAAAGCCGCCACGGGCAGGGCAGGTCACCCGCGAATGGAGCGCAGCCAGCCACCCGCGAACTGAAGTGGAGCCGGCCGTGAATGGAAGCAGAAGCCGCCCACAAGTGAGGAAAACTGCGCCTGCGCAGTGATCGGCCTCAGCGCATTGCCGCAACGGGGGGGGGGGGAGATATGTAATAAAAAATAAAAAATAAATCTTTAAAAACAAACAAACAAACTTCTGGAACCATTTCATTACTCCAAAAAGACTCCATACAACTTAGCATTCCTTCCTCAGACCTGTATAAAAGTCCTATTACCACAACATGGCCAGGTGTTCAAGGAGCCTGGTAGAGGGGAACCCGCTGAGACTGTGGAAATTAGGGGATTACTTTCATAGTTGGTGCTTAATACTTGTGTGGTGAATAAAAGAATGAAAATTTGACTTTTGAATTGGACTGAAGTGGTTTTGTGAGAATGAGATTAATGGCTATAAGTAAAGCACAGGGCTGACTCTTAGAGGTACTCAATTAATAATTATGTCTTCCCCCGATGCCCACTGAGGACATCAGTGGTGTGTACTTGGGAGTGTGGTTCTGGGTCAGTATACCCTCAATGCTAGTTTCATTAAATTGGTTTCAGTAGTGGCTTGGCAAAATTTATGTTCTTCTACCGAGAATCTATAGGTAGATGTACAGTGAGCTGTGAAATCACCTTTGAAATCTTAATTATTTCTTGTTTTAAACAATCTTGGTAGAAGGGAAGAAGAACTGGAACCTCCGTCTGAATCTTTCTAAGGACCTGCTTCACAGGGGCGTAATGTGAAGATGTGACGACTGTAGCCCCAGTTTTGCAAATTTGAGCCGTCAGTGCTGGCCCATCCTTACATTATGTGGGTACGTGCCTGCCACCTCTCTTCTAATGGCAAAATCTGTGAACTGGAATTTCTTTTATTTGTTTCTACCCATTTACTTTGCCTTTTGTAATCCCTCCATAAATACTGGGAATAAAAGAGAAATTCCTTAGAGAGGCCTCTGGTACCTAGCTCTGGCCCTAGCAATAGATGCAGTATCTATAACCACATTAGGCAAAACAAATTTGTGCTTTTCATTATTACTATAAAACAATAATATTTCCCTTATAGTAGTGCTGCTTTAAGGATCTGAGAGCTGATGATTTCGAAGTTATTCAGGAAGGCTGAATATGTATTTTGACTTTCAAGAATTCCTGAATGGGACTTTTATTTAAAGCAAGCAAGAAACACATTTTGGGTTCCTTTTTTTTTTTTTTACTTTCATTGCATGTAAAGATGGCTACAACTGGGTAATTAACCAATTCAACAGTAGCTGCAGACTAGTGAAGGCTCTGACATCTGTCTTTGGTACCCCTGGCTTCATGTTTTAGTCCTCCCCTCCCCTTGATAGTGCCTGGCTTTATCCTAATCAAGCCTTTCTACCACTGCTAGGACTCCACTCTCAAGAAAGAAGGTACTCATACAAAAGGAAGTGACAACTTGTGATAAAGTGCATAGTAGACAAGGACGACCAGTGTTTGTTGAGTGAGTAACAGAACGAAACTACTACATCACAAACAGTACAGAAGTTGAACTATAATAGGCTTATTAGCTCATTATTTGATTTATAAGTAAAAAGCTGAGTTTCCCCCACTCAATTGAAGTTTGCTTTGCTGTTACATAGACTATTTTTCTTTTAAAGTTTAGTGTCTGATTATGTACATTATAGACCAGTGGGGAATGATGTTCCCTTGTTCCTACTGTTTCCGAGCTTCCCTCCCCTTCCTTTCCTCCCCTTGGCTCCCACCTTGTGACAGCACATTGGAACAGCCTCTCCGTTCAGATGATGAGTGAGAACAATTAGAAACAGTCTGAAATAGGCAGTGAGGCTGTATCCAATTTAGAGTAAACTTATCATTTCAGAAAATATCCCTATAAAAAAAAGTGGGAAGTGGGGCAAGGAGAATTAACTTTCTCTGGGCAGTGTCAACATGAGAATAGCTATTCTGTTTGGAACTGACAAGAGTCATTTGAGAGAGCTCTTTAGCTAAATAGGTGTGAAGTCAAGGGTGTGTATTTTGAGGATACTGCTAGTTAGGGTCCCAAAACATATGGCATGAGATATCCTTGAACAAAATAACAGACAAAGTCTAACGTGGATGCATTTTTAACTGTAATTAGAAAGGATTTTTATTTTTAG
>PVKH010015545.1:0-16053 GCA_004027955.1 Chaetophractus vellerosus
GTCTCAACGAGATCCCCGCGTCTGGCTGGGACGCTGCGGGCTGGAGGTGGCTCTCCAGGGCTGCGGGAGGGGCGTTAGTCGATGCCTGACCCCGGGGAAAACACGGCCAACTTGTTTTGACGGAGGAAGATGTCATCTGGCCTCCTCACTCTGGGTCCCTGGAGTCAGAGAGGCTGGGTCCTACGGGAGGAACAGGCAAAATGCGAAGAGATCTGAGGGCTCAGTTTTCCTCTCCAAACCTCCCGGTTTATACAAGAGACAGTGGCGGTGCCACTTTGAGGTTTGCAGCGCGTTCCTGGTGTAGTGACTTGTTTGGTGACTGTTGCTCAATTTCATAAATTCTCTCGTGAAACTGCATTCGAGTTGTGGTGGTTGTTACCGGTGGTGGTGGTGTGTGTTTTTGCCCCGGCCTGCACAAAGCTCCCTTGTTCACCCAATTTATGGGTTAGGGAGTGAAACTAGCCGCTGTCCTATTTCCAGCCCAGCTAGGTGTTGGTGGCGGCAGTTTGTTCGGGACTTTGGGAGTCAGTGGGGCAGGTCTGATGAAGCCCAACTCTTTCCTAGCCCCTCTGGACCCATCCGTTCCAAACATATCCAGCTTCCACAGTTCGGCAGGCACTGCAAACCCATCCATCCAGGGACCGAAACAGACCTCAGAAGTAGTAAACAAGGCATACCAGTTGGTGCTTTCCTGTAAATTGGGTCTACTCCCTGGCTTCTCTGGAAGGGCCCTGCTATTAAATTCATCTCATTAGGAAGTCATCTGCTTTTTGTTAATAGCCACAGAAGCCCTGATGACATTATATAGGTCATTGAAAAATAATTCCTGCTTAATCACCTTTATCCTTTTGATTAACGAGAGAAAAGATTTTCTCTCGTAAATGTATCATGCCTGCTTGCCAGGGTCACCTGCTTGATCTCAGGTTCACTTGTACTTGGCTCTAGACAGGGTGCTGTCCCTGAAGCTGCCCAAATTTAGCAAACCACAACCATGGCTCACATGGGGAGAATTTCAACAGTCTTCTCTGGAGTGAAATTGCACAGGAGATTCAGTCCATATATTTACTCTTTAATGCAGCATACTTATTGGCTTTAGATAACTTTACAGATAATTAAAGGCTTGATTTCTTTTAGCTCCAGTTAACCCCTTTCCACAAAGCTCATAAGAAAATTGTCCATTCCTCTGATGTAATAAGTTTGTGGTCCCATTTGTCATTGCTCCTGTAGCTTTGTGTGGAGCGGGTGGAGAGGGCAAGAGAAACTGAGCATGGCCAAAATAGATTTAGGAAGAGATTTAGATTAAGAATGGTCTAATAATTTAGGCCCAGCTACCCAGCTAGCTTCCCTCATACCTCTAAAATAGAGGTACTGTGGGTTGTACCACTTTTAATGTAGGCCTTTTCTAACTAGAAATGAAAGGATTAAAAAAAATATATATTTATTTTTAACAGAGTCAGAGTAATGCATTTCTAGATAGTTCTGCACTCTACAGCCCAGGTTTGGTTCAAGAAAGTTTCTCTGCAAATTTATACCATAATAGAAGTCAATAGGTAATGTCTACAAATCAAGATCTAGAAGTGCAAGCATATTTTCTAGAATTATAGAGGCAAATATTAGATGAAAGAAATAAGAGTTGCCTCTAAGGAGTGTCTTTCTATTTTGTATGTTTTTGTATTACTTTAAAAATGAAAATTTGGTAAAGAACACTCCCTAGCAAAAATACAAAACACACTTGCTTTCTCTGAACTGTTTCTGCTTAGTTGCTTGATTTTTATTCTGTGTGCATCCCTTTGAGGAGATGGATGTTCAGATTCTGGCCTTGGAACATAATTTACATCGACTCTACCCTTATTCTCATTTACTTTCAGCTCTTAGTTTTTTAGCCTAGTTAGGGGAACAGTGTTCAGGAGTGACTGATAACACCAAGGACTTCATTTATGGGATCTCTTAGTAAAGACAACAGCAGCAACTAACATTTCTGTAGTGCTTTATGATGAACAAAGTGCTTTCACATGTACCTCATTTGTGATTTGTGATTTAACCATTTTGTAGTAGGTACTATTATTCTCAGATTACATAGGAGGAAAACTAATGAGGTTTGGTGATAATAAGGGACTTTTATGTGGATATTTTACTCCTATGTGGTGGACACCGATCTGAATTCAGGATTTCTGATTTAGAGCTCATGCTTTAAATCTCCTCCCTCCATACATTTTGTGAAGTGGTTGGTTGTGAAATGGGATCTTGTTTCTTTTTTTCTTTTTTTTCTTTTTATTTTTATTTATTACATATCCCCCCCTTTCTGCTTGTTCTTGCTGTGTTCATTTTTGCATTCTTCTGTGTGTGCTTGTCTCCCCCCCGCTGTGGCGACCTGCCGAGTCAGCTCACCACACGGCGGCCTGCCTGCTCACGGCGGCTTGCCCCGCCTGAGGGGGCTTGCCCTGCTCATGGTGGCTTGCCCTGCCCGTGGCGGCTTGCCTTCTCAAGGCGGTCTGCCTGCTCAAGGAGGCCCCGGGAACTGAACCTGGGGCCTCCCATGTGGTAAACCGGCACCCTACCAACTGGGCTACAGCCAGCCTCCTAGGATCTTGTTTCTTATTAGCCAAAATATGAGCTTATTAGGGGCAGTATTATACATTTTTTATCTTTATAGTCTTAGCATTTCAACAGTATAGCTGTCCAATGAGATTGAATTAATTTCCATTAAATTTGGGACAGAGATTCATGGTGAGAATAAATGCTCTGATAGGAATAAAGAACTTTTGGCCATGTCTAAAATTGAAAAAAATCAGGAAATAGCAATTTGAGTAAGTGATTTAGAAGGATGGATGTAGTTACCAGAAGAAACAACCAGAAGAGTTCAAGGAGCTTCTTTTGGGGAGTGAAATTTAGGGGGAGGCAGAGTTGGGCGGGAGCCTGCTGTTTTTGGCTATGAGCCTTATAATAAATAACATTTTATACTGTGTACGTGTGTGTGTGTGTGTGTGTATTTAAAATCCTTGACAGGGATCAAGTAAAAAGATCTGTTGTCAAAATTTTTAGAGCCCAAAGGCACCACAGAGATTATATATTACCAATTCTTTTCAATTTGTGGATGAGGAAACAGATATAGAAGTTTAATGTTTTGCCTAAGGTCACATAACTATAAAGACAAATCTCTCCCAACACAAATTCACATCCTTCCTTAGACAGTGGAAAGTTTCCCCATGGATGTGATTCCTCAATTACCTTTCCAGTCAATTCTTTCCTCCTCCTATCTAGTTTTAACAATGTTCAAATAGATTACAGGGTTATGGATTCAAAAGCAGTTAGCTCTAATTTATCATATTTACCATTATGAAAGTGCCTCAAATATATGTATGTATTTTAAGGAGGTACCAGGGATTGAACCTGGGACCTTGTACATGCCAAGGCAGCTAAACCACTGAGCTACCTTGCTCCCCTCAAATATCTTTAAAGTGCGGAATCTGTACTTTTTTTGGGGGGGGGGGGTTAATTCTGGAATAACTTTTACTTAGAATTAGATATATTTATGTAGTTTGTAAGTATCGAGGAAATGACTGTGGTTTGGTTGAATTTGAGAAATATGGGCATTTGAATTAATCCTAAGAAGCTTTTACTAAGAGGAGATGCTAAAGGGGCTTTTCCAATATTTATGTATGTTGCTTAATTTTGAAGTTCTTGGAGTAGGATACTACTGTCTTCCAAAAGATAGGTAGAGACAGAGGATATTTTAGAGTCATTACAGAAAAATTAACATTCTAAATTTTCTCCTTTCTCTATAAGTAACATTTTCCCTTACTTTCCCATCAATTATATCACTAAATTAAAAGAAAAGTTTATTGTTTCCTGATTATAAACACAATACATATTCAAAATTCAGAAATTACAAAAATATATAATGTTGAATGATAAAGTGCATTGTAGTCTTATATTGTGGAGAAAGCACTGTTAATGGTTTGGTGTGTGTTTTCCCATCAAAGACATCTTTCTCCATAAAACATTCAATATGACTGGTTAATAACAATCCCTGGGATACTACTCTGAAACTTTCTTCTTGATTTTTGTTTCTCTCAACATTTTCTATGACCATATATACAGATCATCTTCAATTTTTTCCCCCACAGTACTGTATACAGCCAGTATTGCATCGAATGGATATAATATATCAGTTTACTTGAGCAGTTTCCTATTGTTGAGAATTTGGATTGTTTTCCATTTTTCTATATTAAGAATAGTACTTCAGAGAACATCCATGCACACGTGTTTTTGTAGGAAGCATTTGTGAAAGTCTTAAGAAAATGTTAAGTTTCTTTAATTTGCATTTTCTTTAATAGTACTTCTCTACTTTTAGTTATATCAATACCCTTTTTCTTTCTGAATGCACAAGAATAAAATTCAGAAATTATTAATCATGACAGTGAAATAAGAGATCATAGTAGCAAAAGGTGTTGAGCTTTTAGGCAAGGCTCACCTAATTTCCTCACATTTTAGATTCTTTTTGGTTTTAATGTTTTCCCTAAGTGAAGACAGTAATTGATAAGAGCTATAAAAATACTCTTTAGTTGTTGGATGAGCTGTTAATTAGCTTTTATGGAGCATAATTCTTTTTTTTTTTTTAAACATTTTTTTTTTAAGAGCATTATTCTAGGACATGCCATTAAGGAGTTTGGAAAATGTACTAGGTTTTGTAGAATGCAGAATGAGTGTATTTTAGCTCCACTTCTTGTATTGTTAAAGTTTATCTCTGTCAATTTTAGTGTGTTTAGACGTGTAGAAAGTCCCAGGAACCGACTTTCCTCTTATGTGAATGGTAAATGTGAAATAAGATATTTTGTTTAAATTTCATGACTCAGACTCATGGGAGCAGGAACATTTCAGGAATCCCTGTGGCAAAATTTTTATTGACCAGCTTAGAGAACTGTTTAATATTTTTATTGAGGCCAAGCTTTGTTCCATTGAGAGGATTATGTTTCATTCCTCAATTGAGTATTGTCTGTTTTATTTTTGTTCTTGAAGTTTTACTTATAGTTTATTCATGTCAGGTTGAATTTTTTTTATAATGTATCTGAACAAGTACAGAAAAATGCATTTATATATATATAAACCTATATATACACATATATACACACACATCTACCCTATAAAGACACACACATGGATAGTCATACATAATTATATAGTGATACAAGCTCTGCTTAAAAAATATGTTCAGCAGGTCATGAAACATGAAAACTTTGTACATCCTCAAAATGAGACTCTTGTCTGCCTATATTTATTTTCTTAGGAGAAGTTTTCTTCATTTTTTTTTGTATGAAAAATTTTCTTAATAAAATTATTCTTGGTTATTGTCTGTTTTCTAACACTAGGACACTTTTTTGATAAGCTAAATATTTCAAGTCTCTCTAATTTGTAAAGAGACGCTTTTGGCTTATTTTAAGCAAGAAGTCATAATGCTTATAAAAAGTCTGACAACAGGACTTTGGTGACTTTGATTTGCGTGAACTATGAGATTACCTGCCGTTTACCTAAGGGTTGTATTAAAAACTTAATGGTTAACGCTGATTTCTTATCAGCTTGATCAAGTTTGACCTTCTCTTAATTTTTCCTCTCTCTACTTCACCATGTGACTCTTTAGGATCTTGCATGTCCTATTTGAAAAGTAGACCCTGGAGTTGCTATACATGGCAGAAACCAGCTTGCAACATGTGTTCAGGTATCTGGGACTGGTTGTATTGCCCTCCTTCCTTTTTCTTCCCTTAAAGTAATCCTACCTCTTGATCATGTCAGTTGGTTAAAGACTCCTTAGAGTAGTTTGTCACTGAAGAGTGGTCATTTCTTCACAGTTCCTGAGTCATCCTGACTGACTCAACCTGTTATCCTCAAGCTTCCATCAGTATAGGCTTGCCAGGAATGAACGCTACATTTGGGCTCTTTGCTATCTTCCTTTTGTGGATAATTCCTAAATCTGCATCCTCATTGCTTGTCTTCTCAATCCTTGGCTTGTTTCTCTAATTCCTGCTAGACAGGTATACATTTAGATCCTGACAAAAAATTAAACTTTGGGTTGGCAAGAGTAGCTCTACATCTTAAGCACTTAGCAGACTACTTTATAATAGTGAGTAGACTCTTATAAATGGTTTTTTTTAATTAAAAAATATTTTATTTTATTTTAAGAAGGTACCAAGGATCTAACATGGGACCTCTTATGTGGGAGGCAGGTTCTTAACCACTGTGCTACATATGCTCCCTCCAATAAATGTTTTTGTTGATGATCTGCCTCTGATTATTACATGGGCAATTTTAATATTTTTAATATTGTTTCTGTTTCCAGTATTTCTTCCTCTAATCCATTTTGCTTGCCAGAGTCAGTTTGATTTTATAAAATGTAGCTTTGCTCATGGGCCCACTTGCCTACTTAGTAATAACTCAACTCAAGGCATCTATGAACTGGTGCCCTATACAGATCCTCTGCTTTGGCTGCTGTATTGGTCTGTTTCTCATTCCTGAGTCTGCCCTTCCTATTCCTTCTTACCCATCTCTGCTGGTGCCATTCTTTCCATTTTCTTCTTGCTCCAGTGATGTGCATTCTTCAAGACCGAGTTCAGAGCATGTGTCCTCCATTAAGCCTTTCTTGTCTGTCTTTTCCTGTAGTGATCTCCTGGCATTTGCTTTCTTCCACTGTTATCTTTTATCTTCCCAACTAGATTTGTCTTCCCTAATAGATTATAAATTCCTTTAGGACCAGGATCAAGCTCTCTACTTCCACATTCACCACTGTTCCTGGTGGTACATTTCTCTTATTAGGTGGCCAGTGACTGTTTACATATTGTTTAAACCACTAAGATCTACCTAGGGAAAGAGAGGCAAGTATGGGGCTTGCATGTCTGCACTCCCCCATCTTGAGCCCATGGTAGAAATTTCTAATCCATTCCCTTAAGACCCAGAATGCTTTTTCAATGCAGTACTCCTGGGAGGCCCTGCCATTTGTTTGTGGTTGTTACTAGAAATGAAACTACCCTTGACCTAGAGCCACCTTTTCCTAAGGAAAAAAATTGAATCATATTTAAAATCTTGTTGAATTAGTTGCAACAATTTTTCTTGTCTTCTGCTTTGCTTTTGACTCTTGTAATTCCCTTTACTTTGCTTCTGGTTAAGTCTTTTCCCATTTTCTTCCATTAATATGCTAGGTAGCACATTTGGGTCAATAATTTTGAACAAGGTTGAAGGAAAAGAAATATGGAAAATTGGTTTTATGTTTCTAGGCAACTTGGATTTGTCAAATTTTACACAATTTTTTTCAACCACCGTTGTAGCTTACTTTTCCCTGCAATTGAATGTAGTTTTTGAGGAAACTCATTGGAGGTCTGAACTCATTCTGCTCTTTGGCTGATCTTTTGAGCACAAAGTATTGCAAATCTTCCCTTTTTGTCCTTCTTACCCTGCTTTCCTGCACTTTTCATTTTATAATTTACTTATTTATTTTGTCTATTGCTTATTGACTATCTCTCCAGGTAGAGCTCCATGAAGAGCAGGGATCTTTGCCTATTTTTGCTATGGCTGTCTTTGGCTATGTATCCTAAGACACAGAACCATGCCTGACTGACACTCAATTAGTATTTGTTGAATTGAGAAGGGGTTTGCACATGTGGGTTATGTCACCTCCAATATCCTTTTTGTTGTCCAGGCTTTGGAATCTCACTTTCTTTTTTCCTTCTTGTTGCTGAAGGCCCCTACTATCCAGACCTGGTTAGTTCCTTCACATTATACAACTACTTGCTTCCCAGGTCTGTGCCTTTGTAATAGTCACATTAATGACAAAAGTAATTTACATTTTCTTAGCATTTTATGGTTTACAAAGGACTTTCACATGCGTAATCTTATGTGAAGTGTTATTGAGTCTGTGAAAGTGACTATATTCTTTAGGGCTGTTTTTCACCAAAGTATGTAAGTCAGGGAAATCTTGTCCCACTGGAGGGTGCAGCCATTCTTCACTTCAAGCCTGGTGCATACTCCTTTTGGCTATGGTGTTGCCAAATTAAGTATGAAGAGCATGCCTCATTGACACTTTCTTCTGGCCCTCTAGGAACAATCAATCGATTACAGAAGAGTGCCTTTATGGTAATAAGTTTCTCAAGTAAAGTGATGGAAATGGTAAAGGAAAAAAGGAAACAGACCATCACCAATAAGCATTTCTGAGATGATTCTTAATGGAAGGTACCTAGCTAGATGCTGAAGTTATACAGAGATATAAAACTCATGTTACCCCAAAGTTAATTTGATGGTAGGATCTCCATGTGGGCCTTTCCAGCAGGAGTTGAATATGCAAACCTGGAATTGAGGGGGTCATCATGAAGGATGCAGATCATGTAAAAGATGAGAGCTGGTGACTTTTGGTTCTCTGATAATAAATTGCTGTCTCTCTCTTTCTGGCCTGTCTCTGTGCTGTGCCATGTAGATGGAACCATTTTCTCCCTAAAGGCCTTCTGTTCTTGCCTCCAAGCCATGGGAGTGCTCAGTAACTGTTAGTGTCTAATGATGACACAGGAATATTCCTCTGAGCAATTGGAGAGCTGTAGGTATGTCTCATGTTGACAGGTGCCCACAAATCTTTTTTGCTGTTTTGAAACACTGCCAAGGGAGTTGTATACAACTTGTTCTTACAGAGTGGTCCTACATATTCATTCCTTTTACCCATTACTTTCAGAGAAGTGTCAGCATTTAATCTTCAGGTTGCCACTAATAATTTTGGAGAAATTGTACTATAGCTTTTTCAGGATATTGATTTTCATATAGCTCACTTATTGATACAATAGTATATTAATGATATTATTTTTAATGATGAAGGAACATGCACACTGAGATTAGTAGAAATTCAGGGGTTAAATTCTCTTATCAATTATGCCCTTTGGTAAGTTAATTAGTAAGTATTTATTCTTATGTAAGGTCACTTGGCATAGTGGAAAGATAATACAATCTGGATTCAAATCTGGTTTAGATCCCTGCTCAACCTATTAATTGTATGACCTTGGGCAATTACTTTCCTTTAATAAGCCTTCACTTTCTCATCTATAAAATAGAGAAAATAATGCCCATCCCAGGGAGTTTCTGTGAGGATTAAATATGATAACATATATAAAGTGCTTAACATGGAAGTAGTAGTAAATAGATGCTAGTTATTATTTATGTACTGAGTCTTTACTAGCACTATTTCAGGGATTGTGGGGACTTCAAAAGATATGTGTCTGCAAGGCCACAAAAGATGGTGACAAATACATATTTGGCACACAAAAAATGAGGATGGTATGTAATGGAAGTGTTTCTTGTACAGAAACTAAGGACAAGGAACCAGAAAGTTAGTTGTCACTATGGTGATAGTCATTTAGAATCATGATGGAGGGTGTATTAGGATTCTTTTAGCTGCAAATTATAGAACTCTTAAACCATGTGTTAGGGAGATTTATTGATTTACATGACCAAAGTGTGGGAGAAATGAGGTGGATCTCAGGGACCCAAAACTGGGAACTCCTGTACATCAAGTTTCTTTGTCTCTTATCTCTGCTTCTTTCTTTGCATCTTCTTCCTCCACATGGAGTCATGCTAATGATGTGGTTGACTCAAAACTCTAATCTTATAATAATTTAATCAAAGGCATCTCAGCTGAATCTAATACAACCAAAGAGTATCATGCCCAGAGGAACAACCCAGTTTACAAACACAGTCAGTATCTCTTTTTGGGATTCATAAATAATATCAAACTGCTACAGTGAGGTAGGATAAGGTAGAATCAGATTGAAGTGGTTGGTTGAGGAGGATCTGATAAGGCATAAACCCTAAGTAATAACATCAAGTTGATAAAGTCATATTGGGTCCTGGCTTTTATTCTTTAAAAATTGATTTCATTTTAGGCTGAGTGTTTGAATTGGTAACATGAAGCTTGAGATGAGTACAGTTGAGAAGTTATACTTATTGACTGTGTTGTAATCAAGAGGCCGTTGACTATCTTGACATTACCTTAAGTAGATGCTGTCAATAATTTCTCTTACCTTTCCTGTAAAAAAAAGTGTATTTTAGAGTAACCAAATAGATGATTAGGATAAGATCTTGTTTTTAGAATAATTCCAGGTAATAATTACAGAAGGAATGATATAAATATTACCATTTTATTACCCCTAATGAAATAATGGATCTAGACACTGATCATCAATGGTTGTTAAAACCGTTAGGTAAAAGGCTGATAGATCAAGCAAATAACCCCTGAACTCAATAATCATTTTGACCATTACAAAAAGAGAGAAAGAAGTAGACATATATCTCCTAATTTGATGCAACAGGAAATGTGATTCTGAGCAAGCCTTTAGATCTAACTACCAGTTTACAGAAGTGGAAAAAGAGAAGCATGTTAAACAATACCATGGGGGATGTAATTAGCCAAATCCTGAATGTTATGATTTTTAAAGGACAAATTACCCAGTTCAATAAATAAAAGCAAAACAAAAATGGAAGAGGAATTATTATTGAGACTTAAGTCTCTTAAGAGACTTAAGAGACATTTCAGTCAAGTTTGGATTATTATTTGGATATATCATAAATGCAAAATTATGAGACAGTTTGGGAAATTTAAACACCGGATGTTAGATAAATTAAGGATTTTTTTTGAAAGGAACAGTAGTGGTATTATTAAAAAGAAGAGTCTTTATTTCTTAAAGATACATACTGAAGTTTTTACAGATTTATGTGATACTGTTAGTTTTCTGTGCCTGTCATTACAAATTACAAATTATTATGACTCACTGAATCAAGATGACTAGTCTTAAATTGTTAATTTTTGAGTTGGGTGATGGCAGTTTGTTATACTATACTTTCTACTTTTGTATATGTTTGAAAATTTCTATAATAAAAAGCAAAAATGAAGCAACAAAAGGTAAACTCTCATACCAAGATTCCTTAGTAATCAGTTCCTCTCAGAATCTGGAAAATACCAAATTAATCCTTATAAATATGATTTTTTCTGTTCATAAAAATTAGGTATGAGATATCTATTATCCCGGTTAATCCTTCAAGCTCTCATCACCTTTTTTGGACATACTTTCTTTTTGCACTGCAAGAAAAGTGGAGAGTGGATGAAAATTCCTTTACTTGGAATTCAGAAATTGTGTGATGACCTAAGGCTTAGATAAGCTAAAATAATTTTTTCTCCTCCTTATTAAAATGTTGGTGAGTGCATGAATTTGCATGGTTATATTTGAAGACTTCTGGGCAGAGTAACTTATCATAACATCTTTGTCAAGCAGATGAAATTATGAAAGGGTCAACATTTTTATTATAGGATATGCCTTTCAAGTATGTTTTGGTATCATCACAGAATGTCCAGGTGAGCCGTAACTTGGCATACCCTGGCATAGCTCAGTGGTAATTAATCTTTTCCTGATAAGAACAGATACTACACTTGATCTTAGGCAAAAGGCCGAGAAGCAATAATTAATCTTTTTCTGTAAATTACTCTTTTAGATAGTTCTACAGTGTTATTAATACAGAGTTTTTAATACTTAACTCCATTTAATTCTGTTTTTCTTTAAAAAACCAAAAAAGACCGTGATTTTTTGTGATTTCCTCTCTTCACCCCTGTGCTAAAAAGATTCCAAGGCACACATTTAAATATAGCCATACACAGCAAAGCACAGCATTTCTCAAAGAGCTATTGTGGCATATCAGAAGTATAATATTCCTTAAAATACTAGTATATGCCCAATTTAGGCTTAAGTCTGTGTATTATAAATGTTAATGACTGTCAAACTATTGTTACAGGCTATTCAAGTTATTTCAAATATACTTTAGTACCTTAATGATTTTTTTAAAATAAGGAAAATGGAAATTCAATGCAGAATTTCCATTTACATAGTGTCTAGGTTATAACTTAAGTGGTCAAATCCTTTATAAGTCAATTTATTGACACGTTGTGGTTTTACATTCCTTCCTTAGTGATTTTAACATTGGATTTCTTTCATACCAAGTCAAAAGCAGTACAAGAGGTAGTATAATAAACTCTAGTTGCAAAATTTCAAAATTAGACTGTCTATTTTTAGATCACAGAATTAGAATTTAGCTGGTACATTTGTTGTTGATATGTGAGACTAGTAAAGCTAGCTCTTTTATGTTTATTCTGAGCTGTGGTACAAATTGGTCTATATTAGTCAGACATAAAATCATGTGGCCAATTCAGTTCAAAAGTATGGGCTTTCTTGTGTTATTTGTGATCATATACTCTATAAGGCTGACTACATTTTGAACTTTTTATTCCATTCGTATGACATTGTAACCCAGGCTTATAGTAAAGCTATATTTTCTGGAGAATGTGGAAAAGAGAAGGCATATAGTAGTAATATAGAGATAAAAATAACTTTTCCTTGTGGGTAAAGTCATGGGTGAAGGAGTAGATCTAAATTCTTGCAAAACTCTTGGGCATTTTAGTTGCTTACTAAATGGTTCATTATGAAAGTTGATGATGATTATTAAATTTCTGGGCTATACTATCCTTTTAGAGTTTGTAAAATCACTCAATTTATGTACACTGTAATAAAGGAGAAATGATATATGGAAATAATCAATATAGTGGTTTATATTTCACTTGATATATAGTATGATAATCTGTTCTGCATGTTTTTGTGTATGCTTTTGTGCAAGGAAGAAAAATTTACTCAGTAAAATTCTTTAAAGTATGGGTTCTTTTATTGCCCACCTGTAGCACAATTTTTCAGGAACATACATTTCTACATAAAATGAGATATTTCTTAAGTTTTTTTTTCTTTATTACTTTCTCTTCTTTATCTAAAATATGCTACAGAAATACCATAAATATGATGCAGAAAGCTGATTTAAAAGGAACCCTAACCTCCTTAAATTTAAACACTTTTGTGATTCAAAGGACTTTGTGAAGAATGTGAAAAGGCAGCCCACTCATTCAATGGGAGAAAATATGTGGAAACCACATATCTGATAAGGGTTTGAGTTCCATGCTATATAAAGCCATCATACAACTCAACAATAAAAGAGCAAGCAATTCAATTAAAAAATGGGCAAAAGACTTAGACATTTCTCCAAAGAGGAAATACAAATACAAATGGTGAAAAAGCACAGGAAAAAATGTTCAATATCACTAGCTATTAGAGAAATACAAATCAAAAGTACAGTGAGATATCATTTCATACCTCGTAGAATGGTCATTATTAAAAAAACAGAAATCAATAAGTGCTGGAGAGGATATGGTGAAATAGGAACACTTCTTCACTGTTGTAAAATGGTGCAGCCTCTGTGGATGACAGTTTGGTGGTTCCTCAGGAAGCGAAATATAAAATTTCTGTTTGATCTGGCAGTCCTTCTACCAGGAATTTATCCAGAAAAACTGGAAACAGTGGTGCAAACAGACATTTGCATACCGAAGTTCATAGTGGTATTATTTTCAGTTGCCAAAAGATGGATACAATCCCAATGTCCATCAACTGATGAATGGATAAACAAAAGGTGGTATATTCAGAATTCTATGCTGTTGTAAGAAGAAATGAAATTGGGACACATCGACAACGTGGATGAACCTTGAAGATATTATGTTGAGTGAAATAAGACAGACACAAAAGAAGAAATATTGTATGGTCTCACTAATATCAACTAAATATGAAGAATAAACACAGTTAAAACCTAGAGTATAGGTTACTGGGAGATAGGATGAGGGCTGAGAAGGGGCACTGATACTTTATGTATGTAGAATTTTTAATTAGCTTGACTGTAAAAGTATGGAAATGGATAGAGTTGATGGTAACACCTTATAGTGAGTGTAACTAACACAACTGCTTTAGAAATGGGATTGTGGCTGAAAGGGGTAGTCTAGGGCTGTAAATATCAAATGAAAGAAAGCTAGAGAATAAGCTAGAGACTGAATAACATAATGAACCCAGAATGTTCTTCTGTGAATTAGAACAGGTGCACATCACTATTACAAAATGGTAAGAATGTGGAGATGCATGGAAAAAATACAATTAATGTGATTTATGGAATATAGTTAACAGCAATATTGTAATATTCTTGCATCAGTGTCAAAGAAGGTACTGTGTTAATAAGGGGGGGAGGGTTATGGAAAAATATACCAAATGTACACTATAGACCAGGGGTTCTTAACCAGCAGTCTGTGAGCTTGAATTGAAAAAAAAAAACCACTATTCTTGTGGGAACATGTTGGTGTGGGTGTGATATATTTATTAAATAATACACATTACGGTGTGGACTTAGTAAGGGGTCCGTGGTTTTTACCTGACTGACAAAGGGCTCCATGGAACAAAAAAGGTTAACCCCTGCTTTAGAGAATACAAGACAGTAAGTTAAGGAACTTATCATCTGGCTAGAAAGGTAAAATTGGCATACAGATATACATTCAGTGACAGTTGAGAAGTTTATAATTAACTTGTTCAACAAGCCTGTATTGTGTGCCTACTGTATGCTGGAAAGAGACGTAAATTATTTTTTTATCTTTATTTTTTCATTGTTTGTTGGAATAGTTGTGGTTTTGCAGAGAAATCATTCAGGGTGTGCAGTTTCCATATATAGCTCCCTTCACACATGCATTTCCCCCTATTATTAACATTTTAAATTATTGTGGTACCTTTGTTACAATTGAACTAATATTATTATGATTACATTATTAACTATAGTCCATAATTTGCATTAGAGTTCATTGTGTTGTATAGTTCTTATGGTCTGTTTAATTTTTATTCTGGAAACCTATATATAACATTAAATTTCCCATTTTAACTGCACACACACACACACACACAGAGGACTAACATTTGCGTGATTTCTTTTTGTTTGCAAATAATTAACAAATTAGGAGCTCTTAGGCAAAACCAAAACATTGCCTTTGAGTAAATAAAGAATGTAGAACTCTAACCAATCCTTTAATGATTTTATATCTTTAGTATCTCTCAAATCCGTTAATTTCTCTCCATGTTTACTAACTCCACCTTCTCTTCTAGATTATTATAGTAGCCTCCTAACAGGTCTCCCTGCTTCTACCTTGCCTACTCCCCCATTGGTTCTCCACCCTAGCTTTAGTGATATTTAAACAATATAGATCTCTCATCTTGTCATTCTCCCTTTGTACACCACCCCCCACTCCCGTTTTAAAATCTGTTTGGAACTTATCCTCAGGTAAATAAAGAGCCTAATGTGTGCAAGGTTCTGTGGAATCTGGCTCTACCTATCTCACCAGCTTTATCTCATACCACTTTCTTCCTAGTTGTCAGTACTTAAGCACTATTGGCTTTCTTTCATTTCCTTGAATGTGCCATGCCCCTTTTAGCCATGAAGCCTTTGAGCATGCTGTTTACTCTACCTGGAACACCATTCCTCTCCTACCCCCACTGCTGCCATCTCTATATCTCTCCCCTCAGACCCCTTTGCCTAGTTAGTTAACTCCTATTTATCTACAGCTCAAATCTCATTTTCTTAGGGAAGCCTCCTTACATTAGTTAGTTCTCACTACTATAGGCTTTTACATCACCATGTATCTGTTTTTTCTTTGGACTTTTGTAATTTATGTTTATGTAATTGTCTTCTCATCTGACTGTAAGCTCCATGAGGAGAGGTAGTGAGCCTGTTTTTGCTCTCTGTTATATTCCCAGAACTTAGTACTGTGTCTAGCACAAATTAGGTGCACCATATTTTTTGAATGAATGAATAACATGAAAAAAATTGAGTCAGATTTAGGCTTTATCCAGTTTATTAAATGCACACCCATTGCCAATACTAAGGGCATTTAAGAAGTGAAATATGCCCTTCAGATAGGTCATCTCGGGAGGTTGCCTGCTGTTCTAGTCAGGGTTCTCTCGGGAAACAGAATCAACACGAGATCTCTGTTAAAAATATAAGATTTTATAAGAGTCTCTCACGTGACCGTGGGGATACACAAGTCCAGGTTCCGCTGGCAGGCTGCAAGCCAGGGGCTCCGATGAAAGGCTGATGAAGGGTCCTCGATGAGTTTGCTCCGACGAAAGACTGATGAAG
>PVKH010015546.1:0-16074 GCA_004027955.1 Chaetophractus vellerosus
CCTGCCCTGCCCGTGGCGGCTTTTGCCTGTCCGTGGCAGCTTTTTGCCCTGCCCACGGCGGCTCCGGCCCGCCCATGGCGGCTTGCCATTCTCAAGGCGGTCTGCCTGCTAGGAGAGGTCCCCGGGAACCGAACCCAGGGCCTCCCATGTGGTTTCCCAGCGAGCTCTTTATCCACTGAGCTATCTAGCCGGGCCCCTTTCCTCATTTTTAAATAGAGTTTTCCTAATGTATTTAAGACACTTTTATTACCTATTCTCAAGTCTGTGTTTGAAAGTTTTGAATGAGTAAAGGTTTACTAGAAACTGCATTTTTTTCATTTAAAATATGTTGCCACAAATATATTTTTATTTTTATGAAACAAGGCAAGAAGGTAATACTTAATTACTAAGAAGTGATATCATTCAATTTTTTTTAATGGAAAACTATTTATCAGGTAATGACATTGAATTATTTGAATTCATCTTCTCAAGAAGCAGACTTGCAAGACTACAAAAGTATCTGGATTTCGCATCATTCCAAGAATGAAAAAAGTCTAGCGATAACATGCCATTGGGAGGGTTATTATTATCCATTAAAATCAAGAGTGTGAAATGAGTTCAAATAACTCAATGCGATATTGCTATTAGAGCACAGCAGATCACAATTCCTCAAAACCAGAAATATCAAAGGGAGAAAGATCAGCACCATGTCAAGTTATGGTCATAAATATCTAGTTGTGAAGGCTGCCAGACCAAACACAGATGGAATCTCTGATGTCTGCTTCCCATTTAAACTACACCAGGTTAACTATTTATCTAATAAGATTTCACAAAACCTTTTTGAAGTCTATTATAGAGGAAAGTGCCATTTCAAGGTTGTAATAGCTTGGAACTTACTAAGTCACTTGTTCCCATTTGTGGCTGATCTTGATTCCATACTGTCTTTAGTTTGAATATATTACAGATTTCCTGATGGTGTCTTAACTCTCTTCAGTCAGGAAGGTTTTTCCTTCAAACTTCATTTGCATTGTTGCAAGGGCACAGCTCTGTGTGTGTGTGTGTGTGTGCGCGCACGTGTGTATTGGAATATAGGATGGGTTGACATAGGATGCATTAAGCAGAAGATCAATCACAAGGGGGGCAGTGATATAAATGGTTGTCCAGTCAGCATCAAAATGAAGAAATAAACACATTTGCTTATTCTGGACATGCCATATATATTGAATCATGCAATATGTGATCTTTTGTGACTGGTTTCTTTCACTTAGTATAATGTTTACAGGTTTCATCAATATTATGCCATAAATTTGTGGAGTCAGTTGGGAAGACAACTTCAGACACCAGAGAAACTTTCAGCAAATGAATGTTTTATTATGTATCTCAACATGCTTGGGAAGGCCAAACTGCTCAAGTCAGAGTTGGTAGATGGCAGCTCCACATGTCCCACTTTGCATCAGATGGGAGAGACCCTGTGTTGTTTGAGTGTGAGGTATTTATCCACTCCAGAGGGAAGAGGCCTTTCCACTGAGAATTCCTGCCCGGTTAAGCATCTGGGGCAGCCTGTTCCCAGTTTCCTGGTTTAAGGTCTAGTCAGGTCTTTTCATTAAACCTCACATCTCTCCAGGGTTGTGGAATAGAAACAGACTTCAACATCATCGCACAGTAGAAGAGGAGGGAGGATAGAAGAGGACTGGAAGATGATGACTGAGAGTGTCCCTGTGACTTCCCAAGCAGTATCTATACTTCATTTTTTATTGCTGAATAACATTCCATTGTATGGATATACCAAACCTCTTATTTATCCATTCATCAGTTGATGGACATTTGAGTTGTTTCTACATTTTGCTTATTATGAATAATGCTGCTGTGAACATACATGTGCAAGTTTATGTATGGCCATATATTCATTTCTCCATTCTCTTTGGTATATAACTAGAAGTGGAACTGCAGGGTTGTATGGCAACTTTATGTCATAGTGTAACTTTATGTTTAAACTTGAGGAATTGAAAATGTAATTTTCCAAAGCAGCTGTACCATTTTATATTCCTACTATCACTGTATGACGGTTCCAATTATCCCACATCCTTTTCAACACTTGTTATTATCTCTTTGATTGTATTCATCCTAGTGGATGTGAAGTAGTAACTCATTGTGGCTTTTACTGCTAATGAGTACAGGACTTCTTTCAATTAGAGGTCACAAAAATGTTTTAAATTTAGATTGTGGTGATGGTTGTTCAACTCTGTGAATATGCTAAAATCATTGAATTATATACTTTAAATGGGTCATTATATGTATGTGAATTATATCTCAATGAAGTGTTCAGAACACTTAAAAATGAAGAAATAAAGCTTTGTTAACAAGTAAAAAGGTAGTAAAACAAGAGAGAGTCTCACATGTGAAGGCAAGAAGGCAGATAACTGAACAAACCAATATTTGAATTAATTGAATGAAAAGTTAACCTGGAGGAATAATTCTGTTTTCCAGAACTTTTATTCATCGCCTCTGGATTTTAAAACAAAGATTTGCTGAAAGTTCAAATAATGGAGAGATGCCAGTCATCATTACTGGGTTACTATCTGCCCAAGGCTGACAAATATCTCCTTTGTACCACTTTGAATCCCCTTGATTCCATCTCTTACTCTAGTGGCTACTGTGATAAGAAGTCCCCTGAACATCTCAATCAGCTTTGCACAGGCGCAACCTCGTTTGGGCCCTCACTGTGTGCCTTTCATGTCTTGTTGCAGGCCTTCTTGCTAATGCCCCCACATGGCACTGAAACCCACTGAGTACTCATGGTATGTGCACTTCAGAAGTGAGGCTTCTCAGTGCCTATGGGGCCACCCTTGACCAATGAAAAATAGAAGCCAATAGGTAAATAAATGCTTCCTTCTCCTTTTTATACACCAGGTGGACAGTTTGTGACTGAGGTCCAGTGGCCCATTATGGTGGCCAACATTTTCAAATGCATCCTTTTTTCCATTCGATTCCTCTGTTCCCCATTCCTCCACCCTGATGTGACTTCCTAAATAAACTATCTACCTGAAACCCTTTATCTCAGGGTCTACTCTTAGGGAGCTCAGCTAAGACACTCAAGATTTTAGTCTACTCAGACCTCAGTGGGGTTGAGTGAGATCTTAGTTATCTGGCTGCCCCTTACCAATCACCAACACATTTAAAGAGACCCATCAGTTTATCCCAATGTATTTTGAAAATATTGTAATATTTTTAAGCTTACAATGACTTCAAAAAGTTCACAGAGATGGATGTATGCTGACTTGCTATTTGACTATAGAGGTTGTAATTTAAAAAGAGCCAACCAAAAAATACAATTTATACTATTTCATTTCTGAAAACAAAATGTTCTTGGTTATTACCTTATCCAATTACATTACTAATTTAGAGGGTGATATGGCTAACAGAGTAAGACAAAAGGAAATTGAATGTCTAAGGAGCATAGAGGAGCATAATGACAATGTGTGAATGTGAATAAGGTGACAAACTTTAAAGTAATCATGATATATTTTGATTTTAGCTGCAGTGTGATTTGATATTACCTACCATGTAGAATTACCAGACTACAATTTTACATTATATTTTAAATACTAAAATGGAAACACTTACCTTAATATGGGAAAAAAGTTAAACCATGTAGCATAACCACACTACATGCTGTTACCATGCTTTCACTAATTATATGTCCTCCTAAAAGTTTGTGTAGGTGACTTTTGACTACTCTAGAACCGTTATTACACTCCTTAAAGTAGTGTCTTCCTTAGAATATACATAAAATTGTATGAAATTTGACTTCCAATTCCTGAAGTTATAGGACAATGTTCTCATGGTATCCACCTCTTTACCAGACCTATCAAGTAATACTCATTAGATTTTAATGAAATATTAACAAAATTGTGATTTTATAAAAAATTGAGCATATGAATAGCACATGTTAATTCTTTGAAAATATTCCTCTTGTGCCTCCTTTTTCCCATTTTCCTGCCCCGTTTTTAAGATGTTAGGGTATGGTTCATAAGAAGTACATTATGTTGCCAATTTAAAAAAAAATCATTTTTCTTCAACTCACAACCTGGTTTGATCTGCCCATGATTTTGGAAGTCCTGCCAAACCCCTGACTGCTCACTGCACTGTCTCTCTGATGGGTGTATGTATATGTGTATTTATTTATCTATGAATATACTTTTAAAAAAGATTTATATTTATTGATATGTGTAGAATAGATTTGGTACATTTGAAGAAAAAAATGCAAATGTTAGTAAAAAAGTGCAAATATTTTCTTCCCATATAAAAACGGATTGTCTTGTGCATTCCTTGAAGACAATTACCTAAGTGCTTCTCCTGGGATATAGAACCACATGGTATTTTATCAGAGATTGACAAATATTTTCTATAAAGGGACAGACAGTAAATCATTTTGGCTTTTCAGACCATACCATCTCTTTTGAAACTATTCAGTTCTCCATCGTAGTGAGATAAAAACCATAGACAATACGTAAACAAATGATTGTGGTTGTTCAACAAGAAAATTTTATTTAGGGTCACTGAATTTTGAATTTCATACAATTTTCTTATGTCACAAAATGCTATTCTTCTTTTGATATTTTCAAGCATTTAAAATGTAAAAATAATTCATATTTCATGAGCCATGAAAAAATAAATGGCAGAAAAGATTTGGTCTATGGGCCATAGTTTATAGACCCCAATATTATATGACAAACATGTGGTACATTTTTTAGCATATCTATACATATAAAATGAGATAAAGCATGCATAAAATCTATGAATGTAGACCCTGTTTCTATTTTTTCTCATCCTAATGCGTTCCTATAGCCTAATGGAGTAACTGACCATTAAAACATTATGCATTTTTCTATTGCAATTAATTTATAGCCAGTTAAGTCAAGCTCTTGTCTGTTCTCAATGAAATAATTTTTCATTCTCCATTAAATACCAATTTGACATCCTTTTCCCCATTTTGATTTATTTTACCTTATTCTCTCAATATTGTTTTTGAACAAAGGTGACCCAGACTGGTTTCAATATTCAATATCTTGGTACGAAGAGAAATACTAACACATCTTTGTGTTTGACTCCATATACTTTCATTATTTTTTTCATATTGATTTTTTTCAGAAATATTCCATGCCTCACATGTGACTTAAATTCACTCACAAAAATTTCCCTATGTTTATTCTTAGCAAGCCATTCTTCAATGTCTGTTTGACATTGAAGTCAGGATCCTGGTGCCATTATGCCTTTCTGGACTGCTCCAGGCAGAGGTTAAAATTATCTTTCATTGGGACTGGTTCCAAAGGCACTCCATTCTTTCAGTGTCAGACAATCCAGGATATCCTCTTGGTTCCCAAGGTGGCATTCTTAGCTTCCAGCCCTTTCAAGTGCATGACATCACCACAGAAGGGCATGCTGGTTTGTTCGTTTAGCTGACTGTTTTGCAAACCTTGTATATATTATTACTGTTATAATCTCTTAGATACCCACACAGGCATCAGAGAGCTTTCTTTTTCTAACAGTAAAACTCAAGAGCTCTTTCCTCTTGCCTCCCTTCATAAAGTAGTAGGGATTAATTGAATTCTTGGGGTCAAATATGAAACATTTCCCAAAGAGAAAAAAAAGGTAATTTCCTAGCACCATTTTTCTGTGGTCAGAGAAAAACAAAATAGGGCATAAGGCAAAAAATCAAAAGGCTTAAATGACGTTTTTTGCCAACTCCATCCACTATATTACTTATAAATAGCTCATGATTACAATTCCTAAAAGCAAAGTGATATTTCCCATAAAATTTTAGACATTTCATATTTTAAAAATTAAATGTGATACAATTCAACAGATGTATTGACTGGATTTTTCAAAACTGTAGGAATAAAAATATTCATGCAAAAATAGCCCACAGTGTTATTATAAGAATTAATATGAAAATAGTCTCTCTATTCAGAAGCTTACCCTGTGATAATTGTAGAAATGAAACTTTCAATAAAATTAAAGAAATTCAACCCAATGACCTTTATGGTGCTCATTTAAATGTGCCTGCCAAATCAAATGTTAGTAAAATAATTTCATGTAGAATTAATCCAAATTTTTAGACTTTGTTGCATTTTTATGTTGTTCATAATAAATCCTTTTTTGTTATATGATTACAAATCAATTCTCATTCAGTAACTTCCATTTTCAAAAACTCTTTATTGAGGTGCATGTACATACACAAAAGTGGACATACATAAGTATAGTACAATACATTTTCACAAAATGAACCCATCTTTGTAAATAGCTGTCAAATTAAGTATTATCTGCATATGAGAAGATGCCCCATGCACCCTTTCCAGTCAGTAAACTATCTCCAACTGAAGATAATCTCTTTCTTGATTCCTAACCAATGTTAGAAGGGGCTATTTTTCACTTTAAATTGAATCATCTTAAAAATGCACACTTTTTCATTTGACTTCTCTGAGTCAATATTATGTTTATGGGAGTCATCTTTATCATATGTAGTTATATACCATTTATGCTCATTGCTGCATAGTAGTCCACTGCACCAATATAGCATTATTTATCCATTTTCCTATTGATCGCATATGATTAGTTAAAAGAGGTTATTACAAATTGTGCTCCTATAAGTAATTTATTTGTGTCCGTTGGTGAATAGACACAGGCATTTCTACTGAGTATATAGCCAGGAGTGAAATGCTAGATTATATGGTGTACATAAATTCAGCTTTACAAGATATTGCTAAACATTTCTTCAAAGGGCTTATCCCAATTTTTATTCCCACCAGCAATGCATGGGAGTTCTGGTTGCTACACTTGCTATTTTTTTTCTTTATCACTATACTTAAGAGAATCTTATGGTATATTGTGGTTTTAATTTACATTTCTCTGATAACTAATAAAATTAAATAGCTTTCAGGTGTTTACTGGTCATTTAGATATTTTCTTTCTAAACCATCAAGTATTATTTAATTCTATTTTTTTTTTTAGGAGATACCCAGGATTGAAGCCTAGAGCAGGTGCTCAAACCACTTAGCTACACCTGCTCCTCTATTCACTATCTTTATTGGATTATCTGTTTGTTTTTATTGATTATTTATTCCAGATAAATCATTTGAGGGATATATGCAATGTTACATATATCTTTTGTTAAATGTTAAGTTCATAGTTTTAACAAAATTTATTTTAGCTTCATTTCTCTTTCATTGTCATAAATTTTACATCATTTTTGTATGTAATCTTGGCTTAGTACAATTTCACAAAGATGTTCTACTTTTTTCCAATAAATGTTTTATTCTTTTACTTTCCACTTAGATTTTGAATACATCTGAAAATTTTTTTTAAAGATTTATTTTTCTATTTATTATCCTCCCCTTCTGCTTGTTCTTGCTGTATTCATTTTTCTTTGCATTCCTCTGTGTCTGCTTGTCTCCCCCCACTGGGGTGACACCACTTGCTCGTGGGGGCTTGCCTTTGCCCACAGGGGTTTGCCATTTTGCCCGTGGGGGCTTGCCCTTGGCAGTATGCCCTGCCCCTGTTAGCTTGCCTTCTCGAGGCAATCTGCCCATTCGAGGAGGCCCCGGGGACGGAATGCCGGACCTCCCATGTGGTAAACCGGTGCCCTACCAACTGGGCTACAGCCGGCCCCCATCTGAAAATTTTTTATGTATGATTTGAAGTAGGTGGTCAATATAAATTTATTGAAAATATCCACTCTCCATTACATTGTTTCCTTTGTCATAAATCAAGTGACTGTATATTTATGAATATGTTTTTGAATTCTCTCTACTGTTCCAATCATCAATTTGTCTATTCTTATTATAACTTAATAATGGATACTAATATAATTTTAATATTGCAACATATAGTTATAAGCTCATAATTTCATAAAAATAAAGACTTAATAATTTTCAAAAAGTAAAACAAATATATTTGTTGCATATTATTTTTAACATACATAAATATACAGGCTACAATATAAATATGGACTATTTTTAAAAGTCACATAGATAAAATTCAGATTAAAAATTGTTATTCTGTTGAAAATTTCAAGTACAATATTCTTAGTTTGAATTTAACCTTTTCAAGATGACTTCTATATGCTTCTAATGAATTTCTACCTTTCTTTATGCAATTCTTTATTTTCTGCCATAATATATTATAGTTTCATAGTGTACTTTTTCTGCCTTAGTCCTACAAATAGCCACTTCTTCAATGAGACTTAATTCCTCTTGGTATATATATGAATATACATACGTATGACACATATATGCATATGTATATATACCCATACACTTTTATATTTATATTACTTTATCTTTTATCTCTTTATCTATCTATCTATCTCTCTATCTACCTAATCATCCATCTTCCTTTCATGGGCTTTCAGCGCCACTGGGCCTCCCACTTTGCTTGTATCTGCATTAATGGCTTTTTTGACTGACTTATTAAGGAGAGATGAAGGAGAGGAAAGAATGAGGAATCACATTTTTCTTTGAACAAGTTTTGGGAGACAAATCTAGTTTTGCTTTATGGCAGAGGGAAAATAAAACAAGGAGAAAGAACAACATAATCTTTTTCCATTTCACAGAAATGCATAAAGTTTCCTTCTGGTCTTTAGCATGTCATATTACTATTGCAGCTTTTAAGGACTATCACAATGGATTGTCATGATCACATTTTAATCTGGAGTATCATATTTTATTAAAGACTATCTCACAATTATCTGCCTCCAAAACACAATTTATTAAGACATAGATCACACTGATGTATTTTGTAAGATACCAAAACAGAGATTGGAAAAAAAATGAAATATACATATGGCATATTATTTTCGTGTTTCCTTAACTAGACATAATTACTAACCCTCTATCCTCCAAAGCCATATTGCACTTATTACTTACATCTTCAATCATTGTCTTAGTCATTTATGCCAGGAAATAGAGCATAATTCGCTCTATTACACTTATCAAGCACTGAAAAGGATATTAAATAAACAGTTGCCTGAATTCTGAACACTCTTACTCTGCTGAAGTTTTACATGGTAAGAATGTCAAGTTCGTTTGTCAACATGTTATGCTATCCAGTTGTCTGTTCAAGCAAACACTGACCTGATTGCTATTTTGAGGCTATTTGGTGGGTTTAAATCATTAGTTGATGGCATATATTGCTGATTACATCTACAATCAACAAAGGAGATGGTCTTTAGCAATGAAATAAGTCTTATCCAATCAGTTGAAGGCCTAAAGAAAAGAACTGATGATTTTACCAGTCAGAAAAAAGAAGTTCTATCTCATCTTCAGCCAGTAGTAACTTCTGAGAAATTTACTGAAACTTTCTTTGTAGTTCCCAACTTGCGGCATCCCCTACCCCTACATACCTGTGAGCCAATTTCTATAATAGAGACCTTTATATACACCCTATATATATATATACACCCCCTATTGGTTCATTTTCCCTGGAGGACCCTGAAAAATACACATGGAATACTAATATTATTAGTTAGGTTAATAATAACTATGGAACAAATAGACCTTAAAATACATATTATTTCAAACAAAATATGTTTACTTCTCATTGCAAAATAATCTCCCAAGGTGACTGTTCCTCATCGGCAGGGAATCTGTTTCCCCACAAGCACTTAGACTGAGAGTGGTCTCATATCTTCAACACATCACTGCCAAGTTCACCATGGTAGTCTCCACTGAGTCAGGGAGAAGTAGGATAAATCATTCATGTAGGATATTTCTCCTACATGTAGAGTTTTTATGGGCCAGGCTTGGAAATGGCTCATCTCATTTGTTCTTGTCTCATCTCATTGTCTAGAACTCTGTTAAGGTAATAATTAGCAGGAGGAAAGCTAGGAAATGTAAGTTTTATATGTACCCAGAAAAAGAGGGAAATGAATTATGGTGACTAGCTAGCAATATCTGTCATAGCAATATATAATATGTATAAAAGCAGAGCTGCTCTAGTTGTAGCAAGGAAGTGAGCCCATATGTACTGCACAGTAGACATTCCCTCAATATCTTAATAAACAAGAATAACAACTATAAAAACAAAAAGCTTTCTCTGAACTCTAGGTTTTCATAGTGTACTATTTGGAAATTGTAGCATTAAAAATGCATATAATTACCCAGCAATCCTATTCTTGGAATTCTATGCAATAGAAATAAAAGCATATTTCAAAATCAATTGCATTACAAATGCACTCATTAATTCAGAAATCCCAATTCTGGACTCCATACTGTAGAAATAAAAGCATATTTTTAAAACTATTGCATTAAACATGCACTTATTGTCTCAGAAAAATAAAAGAATAACATGTTGGAAAGCCCTGCGCTCAGCAATTTGTTCTTCAGAATGTCTTTTGAAGAATTATTTGTCATAGAAAAGTCCTAACAAAATAAAAATAGAATTAGAAAGAAAGTAAAAAAGACTATCTATGTGGAAGTAAGAGGAGGAGAGTTAAATAAATATTTCAGGGGCCGGCTCGATAGCCCAGTGGATAGGGCGCCAGCATACCACATGGGAGGCCCCGGGTTCGGTTCCCGGGGCCCTCTCCTGGTGGGCAGACCGCCTTGAGAATGGCAAGCCACCATGGGCAGGCCAGAGCCTCCATGGGCAGGGCAAAAAGCTGCCACGGACAGGGCAAAAGCCGCCACGGGCAGGGCAGGTCGCCCTCGAATGGAGAGCAGCCAGCCACCTGCGAACTGAAAAAAGCCGGCTGTGAATGGAAGCAGGAGCTGCCCACAAGCGGGGAAAGTCGCGCTTGCGCAGTGACCAGTCATGGCGCATCGCTGCAGCGGGGGGGAAGGGGAGATATGTAATAAAATAAATAAATCTTAAAAAAAATAAATAAATATTTCAATATCACAAAATATGGAGATATTCCTTGGAACTAATTCCAGGTACAGTATAAGAATTTCTACAATGTATTGATAGTTGAAGGAAACAAGATACAGACAATTTTATATATTAGTTCATTCTCCTAAAATAATGAGAAAATAACCAGTATTTCTAAGTGTAGGAAAGAGTATGTATATGAGAATTAAAATAAAACTATGATGATGGGTATCAATGTGTTTAATCTTGCAGTGTTCACTTACTCTGATTGGGGTCAGGTGAATACTAGAAGTAGGAAAACATAATGACTGCAAGTTATTAATGGTGTCCAATAGAGAAACAGTGTAGAAGATACAATAGATGAGATTATAAATGGGGGCAGGAGGTTATACACAAAATTGAATAAATGAACAGATAATAACCACAAATATCATGGTATTTACATCAGGATGACATGATTGAGGGCAGTTTTTATTATTTGCTTTTTTACTTTTCCATAAACTCTGAATAATGTGGGAAATGCTCTTGCAAAATTCGATTTATAGCTTTTCTTTCATTTTGCTTGTTTTCACTACCCCACATATAGAAAGTGCTGGGAAGAAAGGGGAAAAGAGCCAGAGATGAGATTGAAATTCTTATTTTCTTACTCCTATTTCCCTGCAGAATTCACTTTCATTTTCCTAGAGTAAGAAGTTCTGGCATTTTCTACAATAAATCTCCCTTTGGATCCATTAAGTTTAGTTTGTAAAAACCTGATTATTAATATCTATATAAGTATATATAGGAATTTTGCATTACTGTATCTGTTAAAATAGTTAAAATGATTTGTCTAAATGTGAGTGACTCTGCCAAATGTGATGTGATACATATAATGAAGAATATTTCATTCTTTGGTTTTTGGTAATGGTTCATAACAATAACTATTATACTAATGCTCTATTTTCAGAAGCTTTTCAAAAAACCTGTACCCAAGGGGAGAGTTTAATCTCCACTGTTTGGTAATATAAAGGGAATGGTGTGTATATTCTCCTAAAATCTTAAATAATTCAGATGAAAATTCTGACTTTTATGAGACTTTCATAACATATTCTATTTGAATATTTTAGTATGTTTTCTGATGTTTTGTTTCTTTTCACTCAATTGTACTTTAAACTGAAAACAGATATGTATAACAATCTATAACAATTCTGTAATTGACCCCATGCTTGAATATTCAACTCAGTTTCAGAGCAGTCAAATTTCTATCTATCTATCTATCTATCTATCTATCTATCTATCTATCTATCTATCTATCTATCAGTCCATCTATCTATGATATCTTTATCTTCCTAAACATGACAGCTTTCAATTTTTAATCCATAACTTTGATTGAGTCATAATTTTGATGATTGTATTGCTGAGTCCTATTCCCTGAAAAAAGTGTCATGGTATAAATGGTCTTAAGGGAATATCTATTTAAGACAACATTAGAGGCTGATTTTAGGTTCCTAAGAGAAGCTTTTACTTCTGAAAATATCAGAGATCATTGCAGATGTCTTGCTTTTGTTCCTATAGATCATATGTCATAAGAATAGGTAGAAAATATTTTGCCATGACAAAAACTTAAAATAATGATAGACTACAGCAGTCACTCCAGGATGGCTATTTCATAGTGCCAATTTTTTTTTCATTTGAATTTGTATTCCCAATAGGAGAAAGGGCTTGAAATTTACATGGCCAAAATTATGTGAAATTCAGATTAAAGAATAACCCATGAAATTTAGAAAAAGTTATCAGAATTAACTGTACCTTAGTGGAATGTCAGTAACAAAGTCAAAGCCATGCTGGTAAAGGTGAGCATGATCTATACCAGGTGCAGAATTTCAGCAGTAATAGGACTATATATCTGACTTTATACTGTGACTTAGGCAGTAAAAATACTAGTAGAGTAACGTCAATACGTCACAGCCTCTGACAATGGAGAAGATGTCAAGTTATAAATATATTAATCAGTTTTTGTAGAAACAAATATTGTTAGTTCCAAATATTGTGAAAAAGCCCTGCCCATAATCACTTTGCCATGTCCCAGCAGAGGCAATAACTACAGGGACCCAAAACCACCACGATATGGAGTAAAGAGAATATGTATTAATATTAAGCAAAATGTAAGTAAAAATGCTTGGCATGATTCCTAGTCATGCCACAGCTGTTTCTGTACCTGACAAAGAAAGAATGAAATACCTATTGCCTATGGTTTTACAAGAATTAAATGAGTTAATTCCTATTTCTTTACATGAAATAACTCTGAATCAAGAATATTTGGAGACAGGGGAAGCCAATAAGAGTGACAACTTGTGAAAAAAATGGATAGGAGTAACATAGATTGCCTGTTCAGCCTGTAGACACTTGGTCAAGAGAAGTGATTTGTTTCTATACCTGTAGAGTTAGGTATAGATGTATCTTTGATCCTGCTTTCCAAAGAATAGCACCATTGAATAGCAACAAAATATAATGAAGGGCGTGAAAGAAGCTAAATCTCATAAAATAGGAAAACATATCTTTGACTGTACATAGGTATTCAAATAAAGGCCCAAATCTGTTAAACAAAATTTCTCCTAAAGAGAAGGAGCCTGGACTTTTTCTAAATATTATTTTATCAAAATGCTAGTGGATATTTATATTTATATATTTATATATTTATATTTATATAGTATTAAATCCCTTGATCTATTCATAGGGAGCATATAAAGTGGAAAATGTTTTAAGGGATCTTTCATATAACAAAGCAAAGGCTATGGGACAAAGAAAAGATAAAACATTACAATTTATCTAATTAAAACTGAAGAAGAATAAAATAATCATAACTAATGATTTTAAAGCAATTCAAATATATAAGAATCTTAGATTAAAATAGTTCTTAAATAACAGATTTGAAGTCTTACTGTAACACTGACCTTTAAAAGGCCTGTAATGTTTAAGCCTTATATAGATTTAATTTTTAATATGTCCCTGTATATTTTCAGACATAGTGCCTTTAAATTGAATATGGGAAGACAAGTTAAAAAGAATCAGTTTTAAAGAACAGAATTTTATTGTAATTCTCATGCATTTTCATTTTCATCAGTAATTACTGTTTTTCTTTGTATAAAGTATTTCAAAAATCTGTCTTTTAAGTTCTGGAATACTTAGGAATATAATGAAGAGATCTGTCCTGAAAAGTGAAAATGTTTCCAATTAAGACAGTGATCCAGCACCAGTTTCCCAATCTAGAGGTAAAGCATGTTTCCTTAGTCAGCTGTTGGCATGATTTTGAACTAATGTAAGAGACACTGAGAATGATCATTATCAACAATGGAGATGGAAAGGAGCATATAAATTATCAGGGACTGACTTTTCCCATACTTCCTATTAAATGACTGCTCACATGAGGAATATGGCATCAGATTATTTTTAGAAACCGAATAAATCCTTTAGGAAATGAAGGCATCCTGAGGACTTTATTATTTCTTCCTCCTCATGAAGGTTTCATATTTTGAAAGAAAATAAAACTAAATTACCTCTGACTATAAAAATAAAACCATAGACTTGAAATGCATTTTTAGTTTTGTTTTCTACATTATCTGAATCTTTCAAATGAGAAACAAGGTTATAAAGCTCACACACTAGTGTCTGCACATATTAAGCTGTGGTTCATTTCCTGATTTGTAGAGGATCTAAAATACAGGCTTAGGAATAAAACTTGACCTACTGATTCTGCCTCTGCTAGGATGACCTTATTATCTCTTATCCCCAGAAACAGTGTCCCATCTCATTTGTTCTGATGTTTGCAAATCCTTTTTTTCCTTCAAACTTGAAACACTGGTCTCATCAATTATTCTTTCTCCACTTCAACTCTAACTTTCATGAAATTGTCACATTCTATTGATTATATTCATAAAAGTTTTTTTTTAATCCATTCATCCTTCTTCCCACTGCCATCACCCTGGATCAAACATATTCTGTCTTAATAATGCATACCAATTATGATTGCAAACTCTGAGCTTGGGGGGTTTGACTCCTCTGCCACTCAATAGATTTTTATATTGGGAAAATTCCTTAACCATTATGGATCTTTATTTTTCTCATATTAAAATTAGGAAAATATAGTACCTACCTCATCGGGAAGGTACAGTGTATAAAGCATTTGGAACACTGCCTCAAATATAGTGCATTCATACTAAGTATTTAGCTGTTATTATTGTTGTTATTGTTATATCCTAATTTGACTTCCTGCCTCCATTCTGTTAGAAACCACACCTCCAATTTGATCTTCTGAAACTATTACTTAAATTTGCCATCATTCTACTTTTGACACATAAAAGTCCAATTCCTTCATTTATCTTTTAAAAGGGTCTGTATATTCCAAATTTACCGTTCTATATTTTCATTTATTTACTCAGAATTGTTGACCAACCACAGTATAAAACTTTCAGACAGGTTTGCAGGGACACAAAATATCTTCCACTGCTTCTCTTCACCTTTATACTCCAGCCAAACGCTTTTCTGACTCAATTCTTCCTGCTTTATAGCCTGCTCAAATCCCATGGACCTATTAAAATCCAAACAAATATATTCCCCATTATGCTCAAGATATGTTTCTCAGGGGAAAACACTCTCTCTAACCTGTGTACAAACACATATGACAAATCTCTCTATTATTTTTAAATAGGCACCAGTTTTATCTATCCTGTAAGACTGCAGAGTCTTTAGATGCAAGAACCATTAGTTGTTTTTTTTTTTTCCACAATTGCCTTTGAAAATTCTGTGTTTAGTTTTTGGCTAGCATTTACAGAAATCTGTAATCTTCTTGCTAATTTGTCTGTTGACTTCCTTCTCTTTCCTTACACAAGAGTGTAAGTTTATAAGGATAAGGAGTTTGACTATTTTATTCACCAGTATTTTACTCATGCTAAACAAAAGGCATGACCAGAAAAATAATTGCTGAAATACAGTTATTAAACTAATTGAAGACCAATAACTCATTTTTAGAAGGGGAGAAAAGAGTAAATTTTAGCCAAGGAAACTCCAAGCAGTTTTTTTGGCACTATCAAAATGTAAAATAGCAAAAGTACCTTTACATTAATAATCTACTTATCATTGTATAATGATATATATATGTGAATGCATAAATATGTATATGCATCAGTTATTTGGATTAAAGTTGTTTTTGACTGCCTTCTACATGACAATCATAACATTTCCTTTCAGAGG
>PVKH010015547.1:0-10709 GCA_004027955.1 Chaetophractus vellerosus
CACCAGGCTATGCTAATTACTCAGGTAATGCAGAGTAAAGGTATATTATTTCAAGAGGTTGCAGTCTAGTTTGATAGACAAGTAAACAGTGTCATGTGATAAATGTAACTATAGAACAAGAGACTTTGGGAACAGAGAAGTTGTGTTGCTTGGGGGACTAGTGATTCAGACTATCATTGACACAGAGAAATGGACTCTTCTTTTAGATGAAACAGCTTGTACAAATGCATAAAGACTAGCAAGTGAGCATGGTCTAGTTAGGGTACTATAAGGTTTTAGTGGGCCACAGTGTTTCCTGGACTGACACTTAGGATGAGAAGGGAAGTGGAGAGGCACTAAATATTGAAACACCATGCACTCCATGTGAAGGATTTTGGATTCTATCCTGCAGGTAATGTGCTTAGGCAGAGGAGTGAGGAGATTATATGTATCTTCTGAGAAAGTTCCTTTGGCAGCTCTATAGCTAGAGGATAGGTTTCAAAGGGAGGTAAATTGAGGGAGACTTTTGGACTGGTATTCCTTCTTCCATTTCCATAACATAGTGTCATGTGCCTTGGTTAACACCAATACAGAGTAAGATATAATATCTGAATTCAAAAGAGAAGGATAGACAAAAATAAGACTTTTACATTTTAAAATTTTGTCCTACAAGTTACAAAGAAGACTGTTACAGTAAATAGGTTCCCTGGAATTTAGAATAGTGTGTCATCCATCTTCTTCTCATGTTTTCATTATCAGATTTTCTTTTCCTTTCTTTCATTCCTTAGTACTTTAGTTCTGAAATCCTCCCCAAATTCAAAGCTGTTGAGAATACACTGTTTCAGCTCTGTCATTGGTAAATTAGGGTTACAATCAGCTCTGAGTAACAGAAACACAATGGCCACTGTGGCTTTAAAAAGACCAGAGTGTTTTCTCTTTCATATTCTCACATGTAAATTCAGAAGCTAGCCCAGGACCTAGAGCAGTTCTGTTCTACCATGTTCTCAGGGATACTAGGACCTTTTGATGGCATCTTCTCCACTTCCAGGCTTCCAGGCTGTGACATACTTCTCATAGTCTAAAAACAGATCATTCAAGATCCAAGTGGCAGGGCAAAGGAAGGAGGGAGAATTGGTAAGGCACACGTCAGAACCCTTCAGGAAATTTCCTAGGAGATTGGTAGCAAAACCTTCTGCCTCTGTGACATTGGCTGGAATTTAATAATGGAGACATACTCAGCTTCTGGTGAGGCTAGGAAATGTAGTATTTATTCCAGGAATGTGGGAGGACAAGGATATTTCTAGACAAAATATATAGGGTACTCAGTGAAAGAAATCAAATTGGAGTTAGGCCACTAGACATCTCTGCTTCAATAAGATTCCTTTAGGATTTCATAATATTTTAAATCAAAGAAAATATCTATTTGAAACTTTATTTCATTAAATTCTATAATAATAAATATATGTATTTCCAATAATAACATAAGCTAAACAGAAAAATAGTGTTGTAGGTAGATATACTTTTGGAAGATAGGGGATTCAAAATATCTACTTTTCATTCTGTAAATGTCTGTGCTTATTTATATGTATGTGTGTACAGGTAAGTGAAGAAAAATTCTCTTTGGTGCCATCATTTTATTCTTCTATTTTTGCTTTTTAATTTTATTGAATAATGTCCATTAGTAATTATGAAATTAGGAATCAGCCACATGGAAATATGATGCAATTCAGTAATGTTAGCTGCTCTTGCCAAATAGATCAGTATTGTGAGTATCATCTTACATTTGCAAATATCTTCAGGACATTGTCCCTTCTACTTATATGTAAAGTATATTCCCAGGAATATTGTTTTAGTTTACTAGGCTGAAAGCAATATTCCAAATATGGATTGTCTTTTAACAATGGGAATTTATTACCTTATAAGCTTACGGTTTCTAGGTTGAGGAAAATGTCTGAATCAAGGCATCATCAGGGGATGCTTTGTCCCCAAAGACCAGCTGCCATTGATCCTGGACTCCTCTGTTGCATGGCAAGGCAAATAGTGGCATCTGCTGGTCTCTTCCTTCTCTTCTGGGTTTTGTTGCTTCAGATTGCTGTTTCTGTGGCTTTTTTCTTTCAGCTTCTGTGGCTTCCTCTCTGTGTCTCTCTGTAATCATCCCATTTATATAGGACTCCAATAAGGAAATTAAGACCCACCCTGGGCCATGCCTTAATTGAAGTAACCTAATCAAAAGGTCCCGCCTGTAATAGGCCCATACCCACAGGAATGGATTAAGAGCATATTTTTCTGAGGTCCATAAAGCTTCAAACCATCACAAACATGTAAAATATTAAAATAAATTCAACTCTACACAATGATATTCCTGTCAAAAGACAGAAGAACAGTAACATCATGAACAGTTTCTGTTTGATTTCCGTTTATGCTTTTTTGAGTCAATTGGCAAGAGGAGTGATCATACATGAATTTTGAACCATATGTAACCAATAAAACATTACTCATAATGGTATACAATATGTGCCATTGGAAATTTGACCATTAATGCACACTTGGATCAATATTTGAAGGAACTGAGTGAAAGCAAGGTTTTATCAATGAAATGGGACTTTGATATTCAGCACTTAAGCTTCTTTGATGCTGACAGGCTTTTAAATGAAAGGCAGAGAATAATGTGAACCAAATCAAAGCATTCTATTAAAAAGCTCTGTAGCACACTCTTACAATTAAAATGTTGAAACAGTATTTTAACAGCACTCTTAAGGCGCAAACCCTGAATTAATTTATCCCTTTCTAGTTTATTTTTCCCTTCACTCAACAAATGTTGACTTACGGTTGCAACATGAAAGGCACTTCATTAGCTAGTGCAGGAGATGAAACAAACATTATATGTGGTGTGAGAACTTAAAGAAAAAATATTATACAAAGGAAAAATCAAATAGCACCTATATAAGTAAACCCACAAGAGTAAGAAACAATTAGATGAATGTAGTGTTCATTTGGAGAAGCAAACTGTGACACTGAACAATGATAACCAGACTGTCAAATGAAGGGTCTGACATTTTACCCTACTTGCAAGCTAATAGGTCCTGACAACCGTTTTATAAATGCTGGCAGAAAACATAACACTTCTGGGTCACACACAAAATATTTTATTGTGGCTGGCACCACAGACAGCTTGAGCTTAGCGTTAACATGGGTTCCCTTTTCTTCTCACATCCCATAGGGCAGCACATGTTCATGCCACACACACAGTAGGTATGGGTCACTCCTTTGGAACCCTATGCTTTAGAACCCCCAATTTTATAAGCGGTGTGCTAGCACAGTTTCTAACCTTATCCATGAAGGAAGACATTATCTTTATTATCCTTTCAGAAAACATATCTTCCCTCTGCCCACAGGGATGCTCTATCTCTGATTTCCAAGGCTATCTGCTAAATAAATATCCTTGAAAAAATATGAAATAAAACATTCAGTGTCTCTTTCTCAGAATATATACAGAATTACCAGAGAACAGGGAGAATTGTCTCCAAACACAGGGAAGTCTTTGTGGAGATACAAGCTTTCACCTAGGCCTTGGAAGGTAGGTTTCTTAAAATGAAGTTTGGAGGGTGAGGAAATGAATGAAAAGAAAGTTGTGTGAACTATGTCAGGGAGCAGTGACCGTACATGCACATGTTTTAATGAAAATCAAATGAACATTTCCAACAGACAACCACAATCTGGAAAAATTACTGCTTTTGGATTTTTTATGCTATATAGATATTTTATTGTAATTTAGAGAGAAACACACTTTAATATTATTTTAAATGTGCTTAGCTGTTTATATGTTTCAGTTTCTTGGGCTGCTCAAGCAAATACTATGAAATGGGTCAGATTAAACAATGAGAATTTATTCTATCACAGTTTGAGGCTTGGATGAAGTCCAAATTGTGATGTCATCAAGGAAATGCTTTCTTCCCAAAGACTGTGGCATTCTGGGACTGGCTGCTGGCAATGCTTGGTCTTTATCTTGTCCTATGTCAGGGTACATGGCAACCTCTCCTGGTCTCTCTGTTCTCCTACGTGTACCACAGATTTTCACATTTTTGCTTCTGTGGCTTTCTCTCTGTCTGAATTTCATTCTTTTAATAAAGGAATCCAATAATAAGCTTAGATCCATCCTGATTGAGATGGGCTGCATGTTAACCAAAGTAACCTCCTCAAAAAGTCCTGTTTACAATGAGTTCACACCCACAGGAATGGATTAAATTTAAGAACATGTTATTCTGGGGTACATATGGCTTCAAAACACCATGTGCCACCCTCTGGACCCCAGAAAAAAACATCTTCTTTCCATTTACAAAATACATTGATTCTATCATAATGTCCTCAAAGCCTTAAGTCATTTCAGAAAAAAATGCTTAGTAAAAAGTCTCATCAAAATTGGTGATACGTGTGGTCTGTCCTAGAACCCAATTTCCCTCTTTGTGTACCTCAGAAACCTAGACAATAAGTTATCTGCTTCCAACATACAATGGGGGGATAGGCATGGAATAAACATTCCCATTCCTACAGGGAGAAGTCGGAAGGAAAACAGGAGTCACTGGTCCCAAACAATTCTGAAACTCAGTAGGCATACTCCATTAGATTTCAAGGTCTGAGAGCCATCTATGGAAAGTTATTTTGTTCTTCAGACCTGTTGGAGTGGTAGACCCAACCCTTCTAAGCACTTTCACAGTAGCCATGCTTTCTAGAACATCCAGGCACAAACTCCACTCTCTAAGATTCCTGGGTGGTGGCTAGACTCTCCACAAGTCATGGGGCACAGGCTGAGCACTAGGATGGCAGCATTATTCCTGAACAATGGATGGAAGACCCTCTCTCTCCAACCAGCAGGACAGACTTACCTTTTCCAAACATATGGGTGTGCCCATGCTCTTGGCCCAAGAAGATGTCTTCAGTCCAGAATTCAGTTTCCATGTTTCATCCATAGAAGTTATTTTTCTTAAATTTGCCCCATCCCTGTTCCTTTTAGTCCAGGCTGGCAGTGATTATGTTCATATATATTATGCAAAAAAACTTGTTGGTTTTGCATGTAGTACATAGAGGTCCAAATGATCAGACAAAAGAAATTTCCACAGATCCTTCCTAGAAAACTGCGTTTCCAACCCTGACTTGCACTGAAATTTCTAACTGGGTTCATGTTCAGTTAAACCCTTACATGGAAGTTCAGAATTTTCCAAGCCATCAATTTCTGGTTTTTTTGTTCCCAGGAGTTCAGTTCTCAGCTTATCCTTTCCTCTCCCATTTTACTATAAGCTGTAAGGAGAAACCAGACAGCACTTTGCACATTTAAATTGGAAATCGTCTCACATAAATATCCAAGTTCATCACTTACAAGTTCTGCATTCCAGTGGATATCGGAACTCAATTTCTCCAAGTTGTCAGACACTTTAAAACAAGGATTACCTTTCCTCCATTTTCCAATAACACATCCATCCTTTTCTTCTAAGGTCTCATTGGAAGCACATTTAGCATCCGTGTTTCTACCAACAGTCTCTTCAAAGCAATCTAGGCCTTTTCCATCAAGCACCTTATAATTCTTTTGCCTCCATCCATGACTCAATTCCAAAGCTATTTCCACAGTTCTGGTATTGGCAACAGCAGCACCCCACTCTCCTGGTACCAAAATCTGTTTTAGTTTCCCAGACTGCTCAAGCAAATACCATGAAATGGGTCAGGTTAAACAATAGGAATTTACTTGCTCATTAGTTGATGCTGGGTAAAATTGCAAATCAAGGTGTCATCAAGGTGATGCTTTCTTTCCAAAGACTTTGGCATTCTGAGGCTGGTTGCTGGTGATTTTATCTTTAGGTTTTCACATGGCAAGGCAGGTGGTAGTCTCTCTGTTCTCTTCCAGGTTCCACTGAATTTCAGCTTATTTCTTCTATGGCTTTCTCTTTGCCTGAATTTCTTTGTCTCATAAAGGACTTCAGTAATAGGATTAAGACCCATCCTGATTGAGATGCACTATATATTAACTGAAGTAACCTCCTCAAAAGATTCTACTAAAAATGGGTTCATACCCACAGGAATGGATTAAATGTAACAACATGTTTTTCTGGAGTACATACAACTTCAAATCACCACATACATATACATATATCAATAGTTAACAATATGATTTTTTAAATTATATCCAATTAAATCAAAACTCCAGTAAAGATACTGAAATGATCAGTTTGTGATTAAAAATATAGATTTGGGAATCAATCTAGAAACAAGTACTTTTAACAATTTTAATGAGACCTTCCACAATTCTATATGGTTTATGGGTGTTCCCATTTTGACTGCTGTGAATGGTTATTTAATCCAATTTCCATTTTGCAGAAAAATAAAATTAATTGCTAGACTGAAAAAGTATCACTTAAGAGAGAGAGAGAGAGAAAAAAGCAAAGATTTAGAGAAGATAGTGAAAATAGAGGACAAAGGACAGTCAAGTAAAAGAATGTCAGAAGAGAGTAATTTTGGAAATTGAATAATAACTAGATTTAGAAGAAAAGAATAATACTGAAATTGTTGGTCATTGGATCAAAAAATGATGGAAACCATATCTCTGGGAGTCATCCTATACTTGAGAATGCACCTTGCCAGAAATGGGAGTCATGGCTGCAATCATCAATCCCAAAGGGTAACTTTGAGGTTTTAGAAGACGGAGGCATAGGCTTACATCCTAAAAGTAAAAAAAAAAAAGGTTGTTTATGAGAAAATGGCTTATGTGCAGTACATGTAACTCTTACTTTATACAAATATCTCAAACCTAAACATGATATAAATTTCTTATATTTAAATCTTTTAAATATTTAAAAAGCCTGATAGCTTTAAATAATTCATAGTGGAAAAGGTTAAGTTACATTATTTTCAATATAAGTCATCCTTTCATCATCTGATGGATTTGTGGGTCTGACCATTGAGTAGTCTCCTTTCTGTGTAGTAGATATATGTTCCCACTGGCAGCCAATTTTACACATAACAAATGTCCCTGTATCTGCCACAATGAAAATGTTTTCAGAAAATGTAGATTTTCCATCAGACTTTAGCTTCTTTAACATTTTCCATTTAAACTAGGCTTGCTCCACAAGAAATCAGATAAATTTTTACCATTATAATGCTAGACTTTAAAGGTGGGTAATTATATTCTAGGTTTTTGAACATGCAATACAATATCTCTTGCCATCCCACAAACACGGAGAATGAAATAATACATTCATGTAATAAAGTTGGCATCATATTTTTTACTTTTCAAAACAAAATATGAGCAAAGGAAACAACTTTACAGCAAAGAGAAAAACATTCTCTAGTCTTCTTTAGAGTTAAAGGTTTGTAAATTAAGAACCAAGTTGGATAAAAAAAATCCATTCAAAGATCTTAGTGACAAGAAATAATGTCTGTGGTAAATCTGAGAATCTTTTTCTTTGAGAATAGGGTTTTTATTTTGTTCCTGTTACCTTGTATAAAGTATGGTATGGTCAGGCACAGATTAAGAGAGAGAACAGAGGAGTTTGAAATATCTATTATACTCAGTGTTTTAGTCAGCCTTTTGTAATATACCAACAATTGGTCGGTCTTTATAAAGGGTATTTATTTGGGGTAGAAGCTTACAGTTACCAGGCCGCAAAGGCATAAATTTCTTCCCTCACCAAAGTCCACGTGTTGGAGCAAGACAGCTGCCGACGTCTCCAATGTTCAGGCTTCCGGGTTCCTCTGTTCCCAGGGCTGCATTTCTCTCCAGGCTTAGCTTCTGTTTCCTCCACAAGTTCAGCTGTAGAACATGAGGTTCTCTATGTGTTGTGTCTCTCCACAAGGCCAGCTGTATACTATCGGGCCAACGGCTCACTCCAACATCAGAACTGCTCCTCAAATCTGCTTCTCCAAATCTCTGCAACTCAAATCTGCTGCCTAGCCTTTATACTTGAGACCACACCCACCGAGGGGTGGGGCTCAATGTCCCACTGACGTGGCAGTTAACGCCCTAATCATAAACTAATCATGCCCAGATTAACAGATCAGTTTACAAACACGATTCAATATATATATTTTTGGAAATCATAATTACATAAAACTGCCAAACCATTACACTCAGTTACCTGGAGATTGGGCAGTATGCCATGCAGGGCCACACACAAAAAACACTAGAGTTGGTGACCAGGCAGAGAGATAAAGTTGGACTGAGAAAGTGTCTTTATTGTGTTTTCTGTGGGGAGCATGTGAGTATGGGGGGTTGGTGGTGGTGGCTGGAGCACGCTAGTATGGGATTAGCTGCCTATATTGAAAGTGGCCCCCCACAACTGGGGTTGGAATTATGTAGGAATAACGGATGTAGAGGTGGGATTGGCCATTTGGGGACACCTATAGATGTTAAAGCATCAATTCACAGAAACTGGAAAATGTGGTTACCACTGCTTCTTCAGAGGTCTCTGAAGGACTGTCTGGACTGAAGACCCATAAATGACTCATGATTTAATCTTGAGTGATGTAACTCTGAGTACCTTGGAGAAGTCATTTGGAAATGCCAGGTACTTGTTGCTGAATGTACCTAGAATGCCTTCTCTCCACTAAGGTCATTGCCACTAGGCTCTGTGTCTCATGGCTGCTGGCCTCACCACTATTTCTTCTGGACCCTTGAGACTTTCACCACTCCTGTGATGAATTTCTCACCTGTCTCACCATCTGTTCATCATTTGCTCCAATGTGTTATACAGTATGATTTTCATGTATAAGTCATTGGCACATGATGTAACTAAAAGGATGAAGGAAAAAAGCATCTGGTCCCTCAGTGTTCATGTTGAATGTTAGGACTCTTTCCATCAGAATTCACATATTGGAGAGCACCATGAAAGCAGGAAGAGTGTTTGGATGTTACTTATTTAAAAAAAGAAAAAGAAAAAGAAAAAGGAAATCTACAATATGTTCTTATGTTTTCTTGTGACTTAATATCAACCAGTGGTTTCTTTGAAATTATTTATATTTTAATTCTTTCTAGTCTATTCAGCAATCAACTTGAACTAGAGAAGGAAATTATCATTGTTGGAGTTCTATCCTCTCATATAGTAAATTAAATTATACTCAAAACAGTAGAAATATTTACATTTGTTCTTTCATTCTACAGAGCCATATTTATCACTTTTCATAATTGTCAAAAATAGAGTTCTAAACATATAATGCATATATAGACTAAAATGTATTTATATATTTTTAAAAGATCACACAAGATCACTACTGTAAAGAAATAGTTGTTCTACATATCTGCAGTGCATTACAAGAGCTATTTTCTTCACCTTCTACTCATAATTTATGCTTTGTTAAACAACTTAGCATAAAGACTTAACATAAAGGGCAAAGATGTTAATTTCATTTGAAAAATCACACCAAGTGGCGTGAAAGTATTAAGATAACACTTCCTATATATTCACGAACTTGGCTTCTAAGAAGAAAGACTAAAGTTTCTTTTTCGAAAAAATTCATGACTTGAAAACTGAGAATCTTTTGACAATTCAAAAAATTTTAAGATAAAAGCATTCAAATAATTTATTAGATAAGTTGGAAATGATATTAAAAGTAATAATGCCAGACCTACTTTTTAATAAATGAGAAAATTGAGACTTGAAGAAGTTAAATGGCTTACATAAATTCATACTGTAACTTGTCAAAAAATATAATAAAACCTGTTTTATGTTTTCTGACACTCTTTCCAATGTTCTGGGAATGTTGTACTTAGTATGACATTGCTCTTTTTTACATGTTAGGAGAGGTTTCGAATCATTTTAAATTAGTGAAAAGGGTATCTTCTTTTCATAAAAGATTTAAAAAATATATTACCAGTAAAATAAGCATTCTTATTATCCCTAAGTTATGGGAAAGTTATTGCTAGAGAAAAGCATCCTGTTCTGTGGCCTCATGTGATTTATTTTTGTCCCTAACTCTATATAAATATTTTTCTCAAATGTATGAAAGGCTCATGCTATGACTGATTATAACCAGTTTTTCAATCCTACTTCATTGTCATGTCAATGACTTCATAATAACATGGAAATATTCATTCAGATCTATAGTTTTAGTTTGTTCTGATCTACTGGGCTGAATTTTATGGGATGAGAAAGTGACTCATCTAATAAATTTTATTAGGCGAAATAACAATATTCTTGAATCAATGTAAATTTTCAAAACAACATTCACACACACACACACACACTCATACATAGAAATTACAGCAAAAATTGTGACAAACTTTTGTGTTTTAAGTAAGCTAATAATTTTAGAATCATCCTTGACCTTCATAAACCCTCTCATTTTTCTTCCAGAAATGTTTCTTAAGCTTCATTTTGCTGTGCATGTGCACTTAAACCTGAGTCCAGATACTTAGCATCTCTTATTTTAAAAATCAAAGCATTTTCATGTCTCTTTTTGCTACCCTTCTTTTCTTCTTCAAATCATTTCTTTAACCATGCTGCTGGTATTATGTGTTTTATCAGTCAAATCTAGAGGTGCGATTTCCAATCTTGAAAATCTCCCTGCCTATATGTTAAGTCTCACTCTAGAGTATTACTGGCAGAGTCAATTGAAATCCATGTAAGCGATGACTCAGCAATTTGACATTCCCACTCATACCGCACTGTGCCAGCCTGTCCTCAAGCTTGGAGTTCTGTTGAGTTGCAAACATTTTATGCAGCCAGTCTCTTCTTTTCCCTTTTTTT
>PVKH010015548.1:0-16050 GCA_004027955.1 Chaetophractus vellerosus
CCCGTTTTAAAGTCTTAAGTGTCTCCAAAAGCTCAGGCAGGAAAGGACATTTGGCTTTTTCCATACAAATCTAACCTTCCTGGAGGAACTTGAGGATGTCAATACTAATATCACATTCCCTTCTGAGGGCAGAATTTGAGGGGAGAAGTAGCAGGGCCCTGAGGGAGAGAGAATAAAGCAGACAGCAAGGGGAGATGAGGGCCTGCTTGGGCCATTGATGGTTTACTTGGGGCCCTTGAACGGAGCCCAAGATTCTTTGTCTTGGAGGAAGGTGGAGGAACCTTCTCTTTGCTGGCATCCCAGCTCTCTCTCTAGTGTCATGGTACCTGCTTTTATGTTTTCATGACATGCGGTTCTCCACACTGCCCCTCCCAGGCTGCCACCTGCCTCCCCTCTAACCTTCGCCTCTGCTCTATTTCTATGCTCTCCTCTTTCACATCAAGGGCCCAGGTCTTCCACAAAACTGGTCACTGGAAGAAATCCCAACAACCTTTTCATTCTGTCCATCCCCACGGATTTATTGAGCACATAATTTAAAATCACTAAATGTTTAGACTTCGTTCCATTAATTTGAGAGAGTGCATCATTTACATCTCCCTGGCAAAGACTCTACTCATCAAGTTTCAGCCCCCACTTCATCTAGGTCAAAATTGTGCTTTCAATATGAAGCTGTTGATGTGCTGTTGGAGGATGTGTTCGTGTTGAGTCATGATTCCAGCGAGGCCGCCCTGACTGCTGGTGAAAGGCTGGCTGTCTTGTCGACCTTTGGAATTACTCATTGTAAGTGCAGTTCTTGATTTACCCTGTGGTTCCTAACTAGCCATGATGGCCAAATCTTGAGGTTGGAGCAGTGTAGCTTTTCCTTGAGATTCAAATGCACTTTTTCACTTTTTAAAAAAACCTTTACCTTTCATCAACACAAACAGACATCATCTTTGCTCCCCTTGCTTCTTCTAGGTCCTAAAGCTGGTTGTTCACAAAGCTCTAGATCTCCACCAGGCCCACCCCATGTCCATGCAGGAGTTAAAAGGCACATCAGGAGCTTCAGCCCAAGTCCCATCGCTGGTTATGGGGCTTAGGGGATTGGCTTTCCCTCCCTCATTCTCTCTCTCTCTTTTTTAAAAGATTTGTTTATTTATTTCTCCCACTCCCTTGTTGTTTTTTGCATTTTCTGTGTCCTGATCTTCATTTTAGGAGGCACCGGGAGCCACACCCGGGACCTCAGATGTGGGAGGGAAGTGCCTTATCGCCTGAGCCACCTCTGCTCCCTGCTTTGTTGTGTCTCTCATTATGTTTTTTTCCTTGTGTCTCTTGTTGCATCAACTTGCTGCGCCTGCCCATCACGCCAGCTCGCTGCCTTCTTTAGGAGGCACCAGGAACCAAACCACAGTGGTAGGTGGGAGCCCAATCGCTTGAGCCACATCCACTTCCCTCCTCATTCTCTCTTGTTGGCTCCCACGCCAGCCCAGTCAGAGCCCTTCTTGGACGTTTTTTAAAAACTGAAGTTACCCAGAAAGGTAGTCTCTGTCCATTAGAGCTGCTAAACTTGGAGAAAGTGAGACAGGGACAGCCAATAGCCATCTTGCCCTTGGTAAGAGTCTGCATACAGGATGAAGCCAAACAGACACAAGCCAAGTTCAGAAATAGTATGGTGGATTGGATCATTGTTCCCAGCTCTTCACTCCTTCCCCCAGAAATATATATATATTCACCACACCTTTTTTTCCCACACGATTTTACGGTGCTTCCCACAGGAATAAATGGAATTTACATCCCTGTCTTGGCCCTATGACTTGCTTTGACCAACAGACTGTAGATGGAAATGACCAGTGTGCCAGTTCCAAGCTGAGACCTTAAGAGTTTTCACCAACCATTTTGGACTTGCTGCTCTCTGCCATGAGAAGATCATGCCCCCAGGTAGCTGTGGATCCGTCCACCTTGGCCGCAGGATGAAACAGTGAGCAGATCTGTACCCAGCCTAGCCTGGAGTCCAGCTGAGCCCAGCCAAGCCCCAGCCAACATTAACCCAATCACAACCCATTTGTGGACCTGTGAGCATGAACTAAATGTTTGTTGTTGAAGGCTATTAAGAGTGTGAGGTTACTTGTTATACAAGTTTGTAGTTTATTTGTTATATAGCATTATTGTAACAAACCTGACTGACACATGGCAAGTGAAGAGTTCTGGTTATATCGTTTGAACCCCTGGATTCCATTGCATCTGAAGTCAATACCACCCTATTATGTAAGTTAAGTTTCTACTTTTAGGAAACAAACAAGTCCTGACTAACGCAGAAACCTTTCTTAAGCTCCTAGGATACAGTCATAATACCTTGACCAGGTGTTGCCAGCTCTGTCCTCCAGAATCCTGTCTCTGTGTATCTGCTAGGGTCCTGCCGTAGAAGGTCAGATCACCGGCATTTGCGCCGTTGCTCTGCCATCTTGACTGGGGGCCACTCTGTTACTTTTGCAAGTCACGTCCCTCTACTGAGTCTCAATTTGTTTCTATCTAAAATGAATAGGGAACCGGCTGTGGCTCAATTGGTGGAGCCCTGGTTTACCACATGGGAGGCCCCAGGTTCCGTTCCTGGGGCCGCACCAAGCAGGCAAGCTGCGGCGCGGCGGCGAGCTGACTCGGCGGGATGCCGCGGCAGGGGGAGACAGGCAGACACAGAAGAACACAAAAAGCAATGAACACAGCGAGAACAAGCGGCAAGGGGGGGATAGATAAATAAGTAAAAATAAAAATAAATAAAAATAAAAATAAAATAAATAAATAAATAATAAAATGAATAGACTCTAAGATCCCTTCCTGCTTTGACACAGTAATAGATACATCATAAATCTTTTTTTGTTGCTGCTGTTTTTTAATTGAGATGAAAAATTCACAATTTTAAACTGTACAATTCATTGGTTTTTAGTTAATGCACAACACTGCCATGTCATTCTAGAATGTTTTCATCTCCAGAAAGAATCCTATTACCCATTGGCAGTTATCCCCAATCCCTCCCTCCCCCAATCCCTGGTAATCACTAATCCACCTTCTGTTTCTAGGGTTTTGCCTACTCCAGACATTTCATATCAATGGGATCATACAATTTGTGGCCTTCAGTATTTTGCTTCTTTCACTAAGCAGAGTGTTTTCAAGGTTCATCCATTTTGTGGCATAAATTGGTACTTCATTCTTTTTAAATAGCTGAATAATATTTCACTGAATGGATATCTCACATTTTGTTCATCCATTCGTCAGTCGATGGACATTGGGGGTGTTTTTCACATTTTGGCTATTGTGGATAATGCCGCTATGAACATTAGTGGACATGTTTTTACGTGAACATATATTTTTAATTCCCTTGGATCCATACCTAGCAGTAGAATCGCTGGATCATGTGGTAATTCTATGTTTAATTCTTTTGAGGAACTGCCAGACTGTTTTCCACAGAGGTGGTACCTTTTTACTTTTCCACCAGCAACGTGCAACGGTTCCAATTTTTTTTTTAGGAAATACTGGATATTGGACCCAGGTCCTTTTTCATAGGAAGCAAGTGCTCATCCACTGAGCTACATCCACTCCCCTCCAATTTTTTATTTATTTTATTATTATTATTTTTTTAGGGTAGGCAAGGGAGTAAAGAGTTTATTGAGAAACAAGAAAATGAGAAAGTACATGGTCTGAGGCAAGGTCCATTATTGAGGGTATGAGGTGGTATCTCCTTGTAGCTTTGTTTGCATTTCCCTCATGACTAATGACGTTGGGCATCTTTTCATGTATTTATTGGCCATCTTCTTTGGGGAAATGCCTATTCAGACCCTTTGCCTGTATTTCAATTGTCTTGTCTTTTTTGTCGAGTTGCAAGAATTCTTTATATTTTCAGAATATGAGTCCTTTATTGGATATATGATTTGCAAATATTTTCTCTCATTCTGTGAGTTTTCTTTCTTTCTTTCTTAATAGTGTCCTTTGGCAAGTAAAAGCTTTCCCTTTTAATTCTAATTTATCTATATTTTCTTCGGCTGCTTGTGCTGTAGGTGTCTTTTCTAAGAAACTGTCACCTAATCAAAGGTCATGAAGATTTATACCTATGCTTTCTTCTAAGGGTTTTATAATTTCAGCTCTTAACATTTAGGTTTTTGATCTGATTGAGTTAATTTTCGTATATGGTGTGAAGCAGGGGCTTATAGTCATGTGGACATCCCGCTTTCCCAGACCATTTGTTGAAAAAACTATCCTTTCCCCTATTGAATAGTCTTGGCACCCTTGTGGAAAATTACTTGGCCACTGACACATAGTTTTATTTCTGAAATTTCCATTCTGTTCCATTGATCTATATGTCTGTATGCCAGTCCCACAGTGTCTCAATCACTGTGGTTTTCTAGTAAGTTTTGAAATTGGGATGTGTGACCTCTCCAACTTTGTTCTTGTTTTTCAAGGTTGTTTGGTTTGCTCTGGGTCCCTTGCACTTGCATGTGAGTTTTAGGATCAGTCCACTGCTGTAAAACAAAGGCAGTTGTAATTCATCAATCTTTAATCCACTCTATGAAGACTGGCACAGAGTCTAACTTGGTTGCTGTAGTATATCCAGCACCCAGTACGAGGCTCTCAATATTTAGTGAATGAATTTTTTTAAATGTGCAGCTTAAAGAACAACAATAAAATGTCCTCAAGCCAAGAAATGGAACATTATCATTTCTTGGGGGCCTTAATATGATGATGGGTGTGAATTTTAGTATTATAATGAGGTCTAGGTCACCTATAGGTTAAGGTTTGAGCTACTGCCCATGTCAGGCAGGCCAGTTTTGGTTAGATCTTTGTTTAGTAAGATAGCTTAGGAATTGGGGTGGGTAAGTTCTAGGCTGACTGAAGTTCCCTCATTAATAAACATTAAGGGGCTGTCTACGTGATCATAAGATTTCAAAGTTGTAAAAACCAGATAAGGGAGTATAAGCGGGGCCAGTCACGAGTTATCATGAGGCTTTTACAGTCACAAGGTAAAGATTATATAGTTACACAATCATTATCAAAGATCAAGGCATCTGGGTTACAGTTCAGTGAGTTTCAGCAGTTTCAGGTATTTACCTTTGGCTATTCTACAATATACTAGAAAGTAAAAAGGTGTCTGTAGAATGATTCGGAAACTATAATCATTTGTTAATTCTCTGTTACAAAGAGACCTGACTAGCTCTCACGATATAGATGTTTTCCAAAATCTGGTGCAGGGCTTACAAAGCAAAAACACATACCCAGACATCCACACAGAGTAGGAGCTGATGCAGTTTGCACGATAGATGCATTCTTTTTGCATCGATCTAGGCTTTTTTAGGCTCACACCCAGATGAACACATTTAGAGCAGTGAGATTTTTTTTAGGGAAAAGCATTAACTTATAAAAAGTTAGCCAAGGGCACATCAGGCAAATGAGGAAAGGGAGTAAATGGCAATGAAAAGTAGACAGTTCTCACCAGAGCCTAGAATACTTTATTAGAAACCAAATATAGGCAACTAAAAATAATTTACCCCATTAATACAACATAAGGGATTTTACATTCAGCCTAGGATTTTACATTCGGGGAGTACCAGATCCTCCTGCCTACAAACCTATGCCTTTTAAGTACCTTTCACCACCGATTATGCAATACAATACACAGCCCTATGTATTAGAGGGGTCAAATATTCCTTTTAGGCTTACAATAAATATTTGTTTTGTTTTATTTTATTTTATTATTATTTTATTTTATTTTATTTTTATTATTTATTTATTTATTTATTTATTTACTGGGAGGCCCCAGGGATCAATCCCAGGTCCCTCCATATGGGAGACGGACACCCAACCATTTGAGCCACACCCACCCCGCTAAATATTTGTTTTATAGCCTCGGATGGTGTCAAATTTAAACCCTGAGCTCACCTGACCTAAAGGCCCCTGGTTGTGAATTTCTCTTTTCCTCTCCTCTGTCCCGTGCCTCCAAGGGCAAATGTAGCTTTAGCTCTCACATTTACTAAAGTGGCATTAGTTCCCTTTGTGTTCCTGAGTATTCAGCTTTGCATTTGAAAGAAAGCTTATTGAGTTTATCCAGCAGTTGTAGGTATTTGTAGCAGGAAAATCCTCAGTTCTCAGGTCTGCCGACTTGCCAAATCTGAAGTGTATTAGTTGGCTTTCAATAGGATAGTTAAAGTTGCAAAAAGTAAGCCCGATTTTCACTGCAGTATTAGGAAGGACTTCTTAGGATTTCTAAGGGAGTGAAAGAGAGAGGCAGGAAGCGAAGACCGTATTCTGGGAATGGTTCATAGCTGGTGTGGCTGGGCACATGGTACATGGAGGAATGTGAGCAAAGTTCTGGAATAGTAAGTTAGGGACAAACTGTGGAGGGCCTTGGGATTTCAGCTTAAAGGAATTGGACTTTGAGAGCCTTTGAAGGTTTTGGACCTGTTTATTTTGAAGGTGAGTCTTGGCTGCAGTATAAAGAATGGATGGGAGGGTGGTGGGATTGAGTGCAGGGAAAACCAATTAGGAGTTACTGTGGTGGTCCAAGAAGAAGGTACGGAGAAAAGCATGGAGCTGTTGAAACGACCAAATTACTATTGTAGTTACTGACCAAACTGGGGCTGAGAGAAGGTGCCAATTTGATAGTGTTCTCTAGAGCTAACTCGCTTCCCAGTGGAGTAGCATTATGAACTCTTAGAGACTTGCTAGTGTCCCCAGTGAAGTCACATGCTATTTATAAAATGTCTGCTAATTAGCTTGTTTTGTCAGTTTTACTTGGCTCTGAACCCTGGCTTGAAATGCAGATACCAGCATGGTTTGAAAAACGGTGTTAAAGAAGAATGAAACAGAGCCATAGCTCTACAGAGTATGCACAAATGTCCTAAGTACCAGCAAAAAGAGTTTTAAGGTCCCTTATTTCCTTCTACTGTTAACGACACTTTCTAAAGTCATTGCCCAGTATGTTCAGTCGCCAAATTGCTTAGCAGGCCAATTTAATCACCCATTCCTACTGGATCATATATGTATTTGCCATGGTGGCAACCCAGATTGCCTTGGTCTGTTTACACTTGTTTTCACATTCCTCTGGAGTGTGCTAAGCTTATGGTTGTATGCGTCCTGAATGTGAGCCCCTCTTTCCCAAACTGTTGTGGATTCTATTATAATTTGATTCTTATGGGTTAAGTTTAAATGAACATCGGCCCTTTAGATATGCCACGATTAGTCTTTAATTGATGAATGAACTGATGAAAGCAATAGAACTATGAAGCTAAGAAGTTTATTGAAGAACTCGAATAACTTGATTCTAAAAATGCATCATCAAGATGTGGATATGGAGATTGGGAGTTGTTGGAGTAAAAGAATGTAGAAAGTAAAGGCAAATACTGTGATTCCCTCACCTAATTTTCAGCATTTAGATAGGTTTTGCTTACATTTATTCTCTCTCTCCATATGTATTCTATAAATGTGGGTATATATATTGATTTGTGTGCATCTCTGATAGTTTAATTTGTCATGTCATTGGTGTTTCACAGATTTCACATTTTTGTTTTTTTCCACATTACCTTTTTTTTTTCCCCAGAGAATTGTAGGTTTACAGAAAAATCATGCAGAGACTAGAAGGTTCCCATATTTCTTTCTCACACACACAGGATCCCCTACTATTAACACTTTGCATTAGTGTGGTACCTTTGCTACAATTGATGAAGCAATATTACAATTATATGATTAACTATAGTCCATGGTTTACATTAGAGTTCCCTGTTTGTGTTGTAAAGTTCTATGGTTTTTTAAAATGTTTATTCTGGTAACATACATACAGCCTAACCTTTCCCATTTTAACCACTTTCAAACATAAAATTCAGCGGTGTTGGTACACGCACCATTCTATGCTACCATCACCACCATCCATTACCCAAGCTCTTCCGCCACCCCAAGCAGAAACTCCGATCGCATTAAGTATTAATTCTCCATTCCCTACCCCTGCTTTGACCCCTGGTAACCTGTATTCTAGTTTCTGACTCTATGAATTTCCATGTTTGAATTATTTCATATCAGTGAGATTATACAACATTTGTCCTTTTGTGTCTGGCTTGTTTTACTCAACATGGTGTCTTCAAGGTTCATCCACGTTGTTGCGTGTATCAGAACTTTATTCCTTTTTGTGGCTGAATAATGCTCCTTTTGTGTATATACCACATTTTGTTTATCCATTCACGAGTTGATGGACATTTGGATGGCTTCCATGTTTGGCAATTGTGAATAATGTCACTAGGAATATTAGTGTGCTAACATCTGTTCGAGTCCCTGCTCTCAATTCTTTTGGGTATATACATAGAAGTAGGATTGCCAGGTCACATAGTAATTCTATATTTAACTTTCTGAGGAACTGCCAAACTGTTTTCCATAGCCACTGCACCATTTTACAATCCCTCCAACAATGACTCAATGTTCTTATTTCTCCACATCTTCTCCATCACCTGTTATTTATTTATTTTTAAATAGTAGTTATTCTAGTGGATGTGAAATGGTATCTCATTGTGCCTTAGATTTGTATTTCCTTCAAGGCTAATAATGCTGAGCATCTATTCATGTGCTTTTTTTGGCCATTTGGAGAAATGTCTGTTCAAGTCTTTTGCCCATTTTAAAATTTGGCTTTTTGTCTTTTTGTGGTTGAGTTGTAGGATTTCTTTTCATATTTGGATATTAAGCTCTTATTGGATATGTGGTTTCCATATAATTTCTCTCATTCTGTAGGTTGTTTTTTTGCTTCCATGATAAAGTCCTTTAATGCACAAAGTTTTTAATTTTGATGAAGTCCCATTTATCTACAGTTTTTCTTTTGTTGCTCATGCTTTTGGTATAAAGCCTAAGAAACTATTGCCTAATACAAGATCCTTGGAGATGTTTTCCTCTGTTTTCTTCTAGGAGTTTTATTGTTTTGGTTCTTATATTGAGGTCTTTGATCCATTTTAAGTTACTTTTTGCATATGCTGTGAAGGAGGAGTCCACCTTTATTCTTTTGCATACGGATTTTCTGTTTTCCCAGCACCCTTTGTTGAAGAGACTATTCTTTCCCCATTGACTAGACTTGGCACCCTTGTCCAAAATGAATTGGCCATAGATGTGAGGGTTTATTTCTGAACTCTCAGCTCAATTCCATTGTCTGTCCTTGTGCCAGTAGCACACTGTTTAGATCACTGAAGCTTTGCAGTAAGATATTAAGATATCCTTGACCTCTTTTTTTTCTCTTCCTTCCCTCCACAAATATTTAAAATTGGAAAGTATGAGTCCTCCAACTTTGTTCTTTTTTTTTTGAGATGGTTTTGGCTATTTGAGGCCCCTTCACATTAACTTTTAAATCTGTATCTCTGATGCCTTGCATATTTCTTATTACATACAAAATACTCAACAAATCTTGTTAACTAAATGAATGAGTGAATGCTATTAAAAAGGAATTGATATGATGTTATGCATGCTTGTTTTGTAAGTTCTCAACTTTTGCTATACACTTATTATTTATGTATCTTCATGTATGAATGATATACTTCAATAACTTGTTTTTAAAATGAAAAAAAAAAAAAGAAAAAGATGGAATTGAATGGTATTTTGAAATCACATTTAGTACACTCCCGAATGGTATTAAGATATCCTTGCCCTCCTTTTTTTCTCTTCCTTCCCTCCACAAACATTTACTGAGCACTCAGTATAGGCTATGCTAAAAATTACAGTGGTTTACACTGCCACCCTCAAGCAGTTTGGCAGTTGACAAAAAACTTTAAAGTTTGCTATTCAGAAATGGCCAGTTCTTAGATTTTGATCACATGGTGCATGTGTAAAGCTTACAGTTTTATTACTACTCTGAGTCCACGTTTCATAGAGCCATTAGTTTTTTTCCCCTTATATATTGTTTTGTCTTTGGTAGTGTTCGCTGGTTCTAAATTCTCAGCTCCTAGTGTCTGGGGTGGGAATTCTTACCCTGGGATCCAGCCATAAGGGTAAACGCATGGTCTCAGAGAGCAGTCCTCTGTGCATTTGCAAATATCTAGTGTATATATTTGCTTTTCTGAGGGTCATAGATTCTCAAGGGAGTCTATTACCCCAAGAAAGGTTAAGAGCAATGCTGTTTGTCTTGCTTCATTAAGCTCCCAGAGTAGGGCCCTTTGGTACATGGTCTAGGGCTTATGTGCTTGGCCGTTAGAATTTCAGGACCTATGTTTCAATCCTCACTCTGCTATTTAATAGCTGTGTGACCTTAAGCAAGTCACTTAACATTTCTGTGCCTCAGTTTCCTCATTTGTAAAATAGGGATGACAACAGTACTAGGTCATGAGGTTTGGGTGAGGATTGCTCAGAAAATGCTCAGCAAGCAGTTAATGTTCTATAAATATTAACTTTTATTATTATAGTTATTACACGGATGTGGTGTTGCTGCTGCTCCTAATGAAAACCAGGATGACTTAGACCTTCCTGCAGTCACTTACGAGTGGATGTAAACAAACAGCCACAGCAAATGCTGAATAACCGGCTCCTTCCTCAGTCTACTCTATGGCCAGCCAAATTCTTAAGGCTGGGGAGTCTGACTCTGCTGCCGAAGGGAGGGTATTCACATTGAATTATGGTGGCAAAAGCAAAAAAATTTTTTTTAGGAGGAACCAGGGATTGAACCCAGGACCTTGTACATGGGAAACAGGTGCTCAACCAGTTGAGCTACATCCGCTCCCCAGCAATTTGTTTTTTAGGTTTAACTAAAACTTATACTGCTTCCTTGTTTTAGCACGGGAGGGAACTGACTCATTGGCATGAGTTTTTTCACCCCACGGAATGTATGTGGTTGATGCTCATTGCTGATACCCATAAATGAGGACTGGGTTTGTGTGACCTTCTAATTAGCTGTCCTAAAGCTTCTCTCTTCCAATACTCTCACAAAATACCATGACAATCTGAGGGATGACAGGTCTTTCTTCATCTCTACTTGTTGTTGACACTTCTTGCCAAAAGGATTGGTAGAATTAAATCAGATTAGAATTCATGCTCAATGCCTTTAAATATTTCTAGTTTTTTATGACCGAATTTCCTTTGGATAACTGAATTTCAGGGACATCTGTTTGCCTTGTGGGTCAATGTTACTACCTCTCAAATGCCTGAGGATGATTTTTTTTTTCATTCCACATATTAATTTTGGGGTCCCTACTTATTTTCTTTATCCCTTCCCTGCACAAATAATTGCCAGTTCCTGTAGCAATTCCGCCTGCCTTCCCCCTACCCCCCAGGAATTTGCATCCTATAACAATGGCTATTTCTCTTCCTGGACGTTCTCTCTGAAAACAAACGCATTCTGGGAACTCTTGATCAAGGAGTGTCAAGTAGAAATTGTGTAAAGTGATTTTACTTGGATGCTGTCTATCAGGCTTCAAATCGGATAGGTCTGTGGCTAATTGTGCGGATGTTTTCAGTAGTGGAAGACTGAAGCCTAAGGTCTAAGCCCCACGGCAGTGTTTTGCAAACGTGGCTCCTGGGGGCAGGACAGGCTACAGAATTTGCAGGACCAGGTGCAAAAGGAAAACAACGAGCCCCTTGTTCAAAAGTTAACAAGAGTTTCCAGACAGCAGCAACAGAGAATGAAGCCACGTGTGCAGTCCCTTTGGCTACAGGGCCCTGCGCCACTGCCCAGGTCGTGCATCCGTGAAGCTGGCCCCGCGTGGAGCACACAGCATCAGAATCTGCAATCCAACTGGGGAAAATAGGATCTCTGGAGTCACCAGAGAGCTAATGAATCAAAATCTCCAAGGATGGAGTCCGGGAATCAACATTCTTTGTTATTTATTGCAGAACAATCATGCGTAAAATACAGGATTCCTATATATCACCTTATTATTAACACCTTGCATTGGTGGGGAACATTTGTTTTAATTGACGAAAGCACATTTTTATAATTGTGCTATTAACTATAGTCCATGGTTTGACTTAGGGCTCGCTGTTTGTGTGGTGTAGTCCCATGGCTTTTTAAAAAATATTTTTGTTCTGTTACCATACATACAATCTAACATTTCCCCTTTTAATCATAATCAGATACGTATTTCAGTGCTGTGAATTGCAGTCACAGTGTTGTGCTACCATCACCACCGTCCTTCACCAAAACATTCCCATCATTCCAAATAGGAGCCCTGTACATTGTAAGCCTTAACTTCCCATTCCCTATCCCTACCCCATCCCCTGGCAAACGCTATTCTAGATTCTGATTCTATGAGTTTGCTTAATCTAATTATCCTCATCATTGAGATCATACAATATTTATCTTTTTGTGTCTGGCTTATTTCACTCAACGCGATGTCTTCAAGGTTCATTCATGTTGTCACATGTATCAGGGTGTCTCTCCTTTTTTACTGCTGAATAATAGAATCGACAAGCTTAACAAGCTCTCCAGGGGTTGATTTTGTGCAAAAACGATTGAGAACGTCTGCACTTATTTTCTTCATTTGCTTGGGAAGTAGAAAAAGTAATTCCATTTTTAAAAAACCTTCGGCTTGGGGCCGGCTCGATAGCCCAGTGGATAGGGCACCGGCATACCACATGGGAGGCCCCGGGTTCGGTTCCGGGGACCTCTCCTAGCGGGCAGACCGCCTTGAGAATGGCAAGCCGCCATGGGCGGGCCAGAGCCGCCGTGGGCAGGGCAAAAAGCTGCCACGGACAGGGCAAAAAACCACCACGGGCAAGGCAGGTCGCCCGCGAATGGGGCGCAGCCGGCCGTGAACGGACGCAGAGTCCTCCCACAAGTGGGGAAAGCCGCGCCTGCGCAGTGACCACTCTCGGCGCGTCGCCGCAGCAGGGGGAAGGGGAGATATGTAATAAAATAAATAAATCTTTAAAAAACAAAACAAACAAACAAAAAAAAACCTTCGGCTTGTTTGCCTGGATAGCTACCGAAGGCCGCTGATGGCATCTACCTCGCACAAGCTCCAGCGTGGTTTTATCCTCCCTCTCACTCTTTTTTCCTTCTTTCTCCACTTTCCTCTTCTATTCTGTGCTTGCCTAAGGGCCCCTGATAACACTCAAGACTGTGAAATTAGTAGCCAAAGAGAAAGTTCCAGGGGAAGGGTGGGATTTTCAATGGTCTGGGCACCTTTCCCATAGGAATTCACATCTTTTTACTCGACCCCCTTTTTCCTATCCAGTTTGGTTTTGCTTCTAATCTAAACCAACAGAAAAGGAAAAAAATGAGCTAAACAAAGTTATGAGAAAATCCTTGATCCTACAGTCCTCTCCCCACCAGTGACTATTTAGTTACATTCATTGGAATTCAATTCCGGATCAGTACTGTTTTCCTCGGCAGTAAATGCCTGCCAATTCCTGGAATTTTTTTCTGCAAATTGTCACTTTACTGTGCTGCCATTCCAAGGGCTCAGGAATTCCTTCTGAGTAAACTGATGAGAGAAATCTTACCAAATTACCCTGACTAAGCACCTGGTCTCCGTTTTCAGTTCAGTGGTAGATCATCAAGATATTTTAAGGTTAATAAACCTCTTTAGATTATGGATTTCAAAGTTTAGCACAACAAAGAAAATGCTCGTGCTTTTTGGCTCCCAGTTTTCTGGGTGACGTGATTGCTTAAGCAGTCACTGAGTGGAACAGACAGATGTTGTCTCAAATTTTTCCTTAGTAAAAAGCTGATGGATTTTTAACAGGTGCTTCTGAATTACTTATGAAATGATTTTTTTTTCTTCATTGATTTTCATCTCTATTTTCTGTTTTTTTCAGTATTTGTAGCTTCCTAACACATAGCTTTATTACTCTCTATTTTTAAAGTACTGAAACATTTTGTGTTTCTATTTCCATTCTCACAGCAAATGAGCAATTAAATGTAAACAATCCTTCATAACATTTAAATATTATGTAACCCTGGGGTTCTTATTTTTTTTTCTTCCTTCTTTTTCTTTTGACAAAGGACTTGTACCCAAGACTCTATAAAGAACTCTTGCAACTCAGTAATAAGAAGGGCAATTTTTAAAAATGTCAAAGGATTAGAATAGGCACATCATAAAAGAAAATATCAGAATGGCTGATAAACACGTGGAAATGGCTCTACTTCATTAGTCATCAGGGAAAGGTAAATTAAAATTACAATGAGATAGCACTCATTTATCCACTAGAATAGCTAAAATAAAAAAAATCTGACCGTGGGAAGTGTTGGTGAAGATGTGGAGCAATTGGAAATCTCATGCTGATAAAAGGTGAAAATGATATAACCTCATTGGGTAACAATTTGACAGTTTCTCGTAGATACCTTTTCATACGACCCAGCTACTTTACTCCTAGGTTTTTACCCCAAAGAAATGATTACCTATATACTCAAAGGCTTGGCATGAACGTGCATAGCAGCTTTACTCACGACAGCCAACTGGAAACCACCCATTCATCAATGAGTGAATGGATGGCACCGTGGAATACGACTTAGCTGTAGAAAGGAGCGAACTACTGATACAGGCCACAACGTGAATGACTCTCAAAACATTCTGCTCAGCAAAGGAAGCCAGACACAGAAGAATACAGACTGTATGATTTGTTGATTTGAAATTCTAGAAGAGCAAAACTAATCTATAGTGACAGAAGGCAGAGTGGAGGTTGTCTGGGCTTAGGGAGGGGGCTGAGGGAACTTTCTGGGGGTGTTGGAAACATACTTTTTTTTTTTTTTTAGGAGGTACCAGGGATTGAAACCAGGACCTCGTACATGGGAAGCAGGCACTCAACCACTTGAGCTACATCTTCTCCCCTTCATACTACAGTTTGATTGAGGTGGTGTTTTAGTTTCTGAGGCTGCTTAAAGCAGATACCATGAAATGGGCTGGCTTTTAACAATGGGAATTTATTAGCTTAAAAACTTACAGTTTTGAGGCCGTGAAAGTGTCCAAATCAAGGCATCCTCAAAGTGATGCTTTCTTACCGAAGACCGGCTGCCAGTGATCCTTGGCTCCTCTGCTACACAACAAGGCATATGGCAGCATCTGCTGGCCTCGCCCTTCTCTTCCAGGTTTCATTGCTTTCAGCTTCTTGCTTCCGTGGCTCTTTCTGTCTTCGTATTTATTCCATTTATAGAGGACTCCAACCAAGTAAGGCTGTCCCTTCATGTAACCTCATGAAAACCTACTTACAATAGGTTTTTACACCTACAGGAATGGAATAGCTTAAGAACATGATTTTCTAGGATTTATACAGCTCCAAACTACCACAGGTAGTGCTTACGTAGGTGTATACACGAGTCAAAACTCATCTGAACTGTACACTTGAAAAATGGGTGCATTTTATTGTATAGAAAATATATCCTGAAAAAACTGATTTTTAAAAACTACAAAAAATAGTCCATTTTACACACCACCTAGGATTAATAAATGTTAAACAGTTTGCTTTTGCCTAATTGTTTTTTCATAAAGAAATGCAATATTACAGATAAAGGTTAAGTCTCCTAGCTCTTAGATCTATTCCCCATATCTTCCCATTCATAAGCTCATTCATGAAGTTGCATGTATCATTTATGTCCATTTAAAGCAATATTCAGAGACATCCGCACTTTATCGATTAGGACACCAAGGCTTAATAAGATCTAATGGATGGACCTCTGTGAGACGAGTCAGTTTGCTACCCAGCTGGTGATGATGGTTTCAGTCTTGTGCTCATTCTCCAGGGCTATGTCACCTAACCTGTGTTTGAGGAGCTGCTAATATAATTTATGTAATTATGAGAGTGTTTATACTACTCTTCACCAGCAGTTTTAAACATGACACACACCTCAGCACAAATTGGAATTTAGTGTATTAGGATGTCTCCAAGTGTTTACAACTGACTGCTTATAAACTCTCAAATTCAAGATTAATGTGATTTTTATCATTACAGCTATTTGATTCAAGTGATTTAATTGCAGTTAAGTCAGAATACACATAGCTATGTATTTCCCTGTAATTTTGCTGTATAGATCTCTAGAGTACATTTAAAGTGGCTAACACAATTGAATCCCTAGCTCCAAAGCCCAATTGGTTTGCTGGATTTTACTGTTTGTTTGATATATATATATATATA
>PVKH010015549.1:0-16055 GCA_004027955.1 Chaetophractus vellerosus
GGTGGCTGGCTGTGCTCCGTTCGCGGGCGACCTGCCCTGCCCGTGGCGGCTTTGCCCTGTCCGTGGCAACTTTTTGCCCTGCCCATGGCGGATTGCCATTCTCAAGGCGGTCTGCCCGCTAGGAGAGGTCCCTGGGAACCGAACCCGGGGCCTCCCATGTGGTATACTGGCGCCCTTATCCACTGGGCTATACGGCCAGCCCCAGGTCTAGTAAATTCTATCCCAGTCTAATAATTTCTTTGATTTCTTATCCCTGTGGATTTCATTGTTTGGTGCTGAGCTGAAAGCTATCTTTCCCAATCTAATGCTCAGATCATGGGGCCATTTCCCATGATCATATGGTAATCACCTAAGAAAATTTGACTCCAAGCCCCCATCAGTCTAGCCCTTCCCACCACTCCTCCAAACCTTGTAGTTTGACTTCTCCTTCCATTGCCAGTATCTTTTCTTGCCTCTCCCTTCATTTACTCTCTAGCTACAACTTGACTTGTTTCAGAAAAGACTCCAGCCTGTCACCACCCTGCTAAGAAGCATCTAGTGGCTTCCTCCCACTAGAACACGCCTCATTGCTATTCATTAACATACCAAGCAGAGGGCCTTTGCACCTGCTATTTCCTGAGCTTGCAGTGCTCATTGGGGTTCTGCCAAATGAGCATGTTGGCTCTGAGTCTTGCAGTATGCTATTTTCTTTCTCTGAAACACTCTTCCCTTCTCCATTTCCTACCTGCCTAATTCCTACTTGACCTTCTAGAATCACTTAACTCAATGATTCTCACCATTAGCTAAAAAATTAGAATCACTTGAAGAGCTTATCTGACTCCCCCAAAATAAATCCCAAACTAGTTAAATCAGAATCTCGTGGAGTAAGACCTGGGCATCAGTATTTTTTTAAAGCTTCCCAGGTGATTCCAGTGGGCAGCCAATAGTGAGAACTATTGGCTTAGAGGATTCTTCAAAGTTTTACATGACTAATATCCACCCATCTCCTGTTGCCTCAATCTGAATTAAGGGTCCTTCCTATAATATATAAGCTTTTTCCTTTGGTAAAATTTACCATTTATCGGAACTGCCTATTTCCCTGTATATATTCCTTAGCAGATGATAACCTTCTTAGTTAATAATTCAATTATTCTCTTATTTCCCTAGAGCACTGTACAGTGCTTGATATCTCAATATCTCATATAATCTCTGAAACCAAACAGCTAAACTTGCTTACTTAAGGGAGTCTGTTGTGATCAGGTGTAGTTTCATTGAGTAAAGCAAACTCCTAATTTTTGGGAAGAACATTTTACAGGAACAGGAGCAGTTTGATGTCAGTCCTAGAAGTGTGTTCACCTGCCAAATAGCTCACCTTCAAAGCATGAAAGCTGCTGCTGATTAGTTGGCTTTCAGAAACATGTTCACTGGAAGCAAGTTGTCCTTGATCAATTAGGTTTAAAAACCAATTCTAGTGGCTACTTTTACCATGGTGCCAGAACAATTAGTCTTATCCTAGGAGTATAGGGACACTTATTTTCCATAGATACTCGAATTTTGATGAAAGAATAACTATGGACGATTTACTTAACCTCTATGAGTGTCTTCCTAACCTACAAATTGGAGCTGTACACTACTTTCATGGAAATTGAGATTATAAATATGGACTGGATTCAGACTGTGAAGGGCCTTGAATATTGTGATAAATCTCTTAGACTTTATTTTGGAGGCATATTAATTTCATAATTAGAAGAATAACATAACTTGTAATTTGGAAAGATAATACAGTTGTTAACCATTATTGTGGGTGGGTTGGAGGTGGGGTAAGGAAGGAAAAGATTGCAGGCAAGGAGAGTATGTAGGTGGCGAGAGACCTGTTTCAGAACTTAGGAGCCTAATGTCTTAAGTGCATCCTGGAAGAGCTGTCCTGGCAGTTTGGGCCTGTTGCTCAGGAGAGATGCTAGAGCCAGAGATAAAGATTTAGGATACCGAAGGCCTGGGTTTGGATAGAGTTGTCTATGGAAGGCTTATAGTAAGAGAAGAGAACTAAGGATATGATTCCAAGAATCACAAAATTTGAAGGACAGGAAGGAATAAAGACAGAGAAGGACTGAAAGTGAGCAGTTAGAATGGAAGGAGAATTGAAATAAAGTGATTTTGTAAGAGCCCAAGAAGAATTTTAAGAACAAATAGGTGGTCAAAAGTGGCAAATGCTAAAGGCCCAGGATGAGAACTCAAGAGACCATTCCCAGATTTGACAGTCAGGCAGACCTGAGAATGTTGGGTAGAGAATGGGAAGTTAGGGAGTAGATGATTTTAAAAACTTTTGTTGAGGTAGAAATGAAAGGAAATGAGTATGATGAGCATGTGTATAAACTGAGGCGATGGGCTCAGCTGCTGAAAGAGGTTGGTCAGCATCATGGGTAGAACCAGCCAGCCAGCCTGGGTTCAAATCTCAGCTCTACCAGTTAGCACCCATTGAGCTGAGGCAAATCTCTTTGTCTCTGTGCCTCACTCTCATTTGAAAACCGGGGATAACATTTGGCCCTTACTGAGCACCTGCTGTGGGTGTCTCTGTGCTAGGCTTGGGGATGTTAGGACACGTTCGTTCTTGTTCCCTGCTGTCCGGGACTTTACAAATTAGTTGTAGGGAGCGTGAAGCTAACAACTCTGCCATCGTGTGGTCAGAGCAGAGCTAGGCTTCTCTACAGGGTGCTCATTTAAGACCATCAAGACTATGCAACTATGGTAACATATCTGAGGTGCTACTCTGGGTTTTGTGAATTATCTTATGACTGCAACAGTAATTCAAAATGGCTCTTCTTGACCTTTTAGGTTAATCATGTCCGAACGAGAGACTTTGACTGCTGCCTTGTTGTGCCCCTCATAGCAGAATCTGGTAATAAGCTGGACCTGGTTATTAGTAGAAACCCACTGGCTTCACAGAAATCTACAGAACACACTCTACCAGGAGGAGAATGGAGTGAACAGAACAGTGCTTTTTTCCAACAGCCTAGCCACGGTGGTAATTTGGAAACACGAGAACCCACTAATACATTATAGCAACAATTTTTATAAAGCAGGACAAAAGACGTTATCTACATGGTGCTAAAAATCCCTTTAAGATTTCTGTGACCTTTGAAGCACAGATAATCATGTGGCATTAACTGCAAGCACAGGGGTCTTTTAAATCTCTCTCATGGCTCATGTTCACTTCCCTTTTGAAGTTGAAGAGGTTTCTTTTTTGGTGACCACCATAGTATATGGCAGGCGATGGCCTGTCAGGCCCATTGGTAGAGAAAAAGAGAAAAATAGGTAGGCTGCCCCTCTCCCCAATTAACATCTGAGGAAATTTTTTACAAGTTCATCTTACTATCACTTTTTAAAGAGAGAAACATCTGTATGAAAATATTCTCTATAATTTCCTTAATTCACTTCAGAATCACTTTCTTACAGTGAAGTCTTTAATGAAAGAACTTGACCAACAAGGCTTTTCATTAAGCTGGCTCTACTAGGGGAACTAGTGTTTTGTAAACTGCTGGGACTGCCACAAGGGAGGGGTACAGGTATAAAATTAAGTTAACTTAAAATGTTTCAGCAATGATGCACGTAGGAGACCATAATAGGTGGTGGTAAAATATTTTGCCCAAGTATAGGAATGATTTTAACTAAGATGTATGCTATTCCCTATGCAACAAATTATCAAACAGGATATGTCTTGTGACCTGTTTTGGGGGGTTGTTTTTTTTTTCTTTTTTAGGGACAAAATTTTTAATAGCTAAAAAAGCTCTGATAATGAATTAGAGTGTTTAGTAACAGTGAGAATTAGCTATATCTTTTCATTTTAATTCAAGACTAAGAACTTAAGAGAGAATGAAGAGTCTTTTAAAATGAGATTCATCTTAATGATAGGCAAATCAAACTCATACTGCTTGACATGTTTTGAAAACTGGTAATGAGGGTGTACAGCACATGTACTTAAAAATGACACTGGACTATCTTTTGTTCTGAGCCATGACACTTAACAAAATTGTAAATACATTTTTCACAAAATGCATTGCCAATTATTACCATCCCTCAAAGCAATAAATTGTGACAGTTGCTTTTTATGTTTGTCAGCAACTGTTGTCATTCGTTCAGATATTTTGAATAGTTACACTAATAAATGTTATTTGGTGAATATAAAAAAATAGATCTGTATATTAATTATAGAATCTCCATATTGAAATGATTATTTTCCAAATATTTTCATTTTGGTTAATAATTCAGACACTTAAGTAAAGCATTCATACACTGTGCTTTGTTTAAGGAAAAAGCTCACCTTTCTTTTTGTGCAAAGAAATATATTATTTCAGTCACATTTCAGAACTGCCAGGGCAAGAAAGAAAGTATAAAGCAGAATCATGTTAAGAAAAAAAGATCATGAGTCACTTAAATATGTATTTTTATTTGTAACAAACAAGTATTAAACTGTAAAGTATTTTTGTACAAATTTAATACTTTAATAGCATGGTATTTATCGTCTATGTATGCTTTTGGGGAATTAAGACTTGTTGCAAATATTTGTATGAAAAAAAAAACAACAAAAAACTCTACCAAATGGAATAAACAGTGATTTTAAAAAGACAAAAAAAAAAAAAAAAAGATGTGCATTTTTGGTGCTCTGAATATATTCCAGTGTCCTAGACTGAGTCCTCCACAATGCTTATTTTTACATTTTTTTTCTAAAGAGGGACAGTTTTACACTTGAAGAGGAGCATGGAAAAGTAGAAAGAGTATGGATTTTGAAATTAGACTTGGGTTTAAATTCCAGCTCTGGTACTTAGTAACGGTATGAAATTTACTTACCCTGAGTCAGTGTCCTCACCTGTGATACTGAAGGTAAGGTCTCATCTCCAGGACTGTGTGAGGACTGTGTGACATATACAGAAAGTGCTAAGACACCTACACACAGGAACACCTTGAAGAACAATGCTACATATGTTTTAGGTGGCAAAGATGGAGCGATCTTAACTCAAGGATCTCAACATCTGCTTCCAGAGAACACTACGTGGATTCTGTGAAATATACTTACATAAATTATCAAAATATACAAATCTTAGGCTATCTTTCTTAAAAAATAAAAAATAAAAAACTATAACCTGTAGTCCCAATATTTTCATTTTTGTGGATTGTCTTGCCTTATAAATTCACATCCATTTTTATACAGTTGCATGCAGTGTGCCCAAGGTTACAGTTCTTAAAAACCGAGGGTACTTTCTAGCACATGGGAATCACGTGACCCTCAACTGAAGATCAGGTTCTAGTACTGCAAAATCCAAACAACTGTCTGAATTTTTATTTCACTGTATCGTTAAAATGTGGTCTAGTTTCTGCATAACAACTAAGGCTGAAGCCAGTGAGATGGTTTGGTTAGAATCGATTATGTATGTAAAGGCAGGCAAGAAACCATAGCTCATGTGAAAGACTTGGATATTTTAGTTGTGACCAAAGCAAAAATGAATCAATAGTTTTGTTTGTTTTTTTAGTTTAGTTTTGTTTTGTTTTTTAAAAAGCTAATGATTTCAGTTAGCTCTGTTCAAATATAGCAAACGGGCCCAAGGAAGAGTTCCTCTATGCCGTTGTTGGCCACCAAGTTTTGAGTACCCCACGCCTCCAAATGAACAGTGACAAACCATGAAGGGGTTTGGAGCTATGCCACTGGAAGACCAGTGGAAGGAACCAGGAATGAATGGCCAAGTGGGCCAGAAGACACAAGTTCTGTTTTTGTGTCACTGGCTCAGTACCAGGGCTCATGGGTGGACATTCCAATAAGGCAGATTTTAACTTGATAGAAAGAAGCAATTTCTAAGAACGAGTAGTGTTGTACAATGGTACTGGTTTTCCAGTCAAGACCGTCAGCATTGAAACTGTTCATCCTCTAGTGACTGACGTATGTCTAGCAGAAGAGGAGGCTGAATTAGGTGGTCCTTGCCATACTAACGTTCTGTGATTGAAGCCTTTTTGCTTTAAACCCAAATCATGGGCTCCTACAAGTGTCTTCTTTTAGTGAAATCTGAAAAGAGAATTTTAAATTAGGTAAGCTATTTGTATTTTGACTGAAAGTACAATCATAATAAGAATTATTTGGAATATTCAGTTACATAGTATTGGTTTCATTTTGTTTTAAGGTAAAAAGAAGCCCGTTTTCAAATTCTCCATGACATGTTCAACTTTACCTTGGCCCTGTGCTTCTGGAAACAACAATGATTAAAGAAAACCCCCTCTACTCTGTGTTCTGGGAAATGGCTTTTTGCAGAGAATCACCATTCCCCATACGACTTGATAAGACTCACAGATGTCCCTTGTTTATTAGCTGAACCGTTTGTATGCACTGACCAATCTGGACAAAATACCTAACTTGACCAAACCCTACTTAAGCTTCCCACCCCACTCCCCCAGCCCCTGTATTTTGACTCACCCTCAGTCTGAGGCAGCAAACATGCCCTCCAAGACTCCTTAACCTCTGTTTCCTGACAACAAGACAAGACATTCCTTGATCAACTGGAATGCCCCACACTGGAGTTATTTGGAGTCCAGTAGGACAGACTCCATCCCTCACACCTGTTTCTTTCCAGTGTTGCTTCTCCCTATAACAGCCTGCCTTTTTTGCCTGTCCATGGAAACTCTCGCAGATCTCATGATCGAAGCATTTTCCCTATTGCAATAGTTCCCGCTCCCCCTAATGCAATAGCCCTGTCTCCTTATTGCCGTAACCCTTTTGAATGAAGTCCTTACCTAAGTGTGGATTTGTTTTTATTAGACACCACAACTATCCTTTATTTCTTGGTTTGCTTTTCCTTATGTCTCTGGATTGATGCTTTCAAATAACAGTTGGTGTCTATCCAAGGAATTCAAATTTATTTTAATATAATTAGGACCCAAGTCAGATTTTTATAGGGAAGAAGCTTAGCTGGAGCAGAAGGAACTGCACAATGCTTTCCAATGCCAAATCCATTTACTCTAACTGCCTTTGTCCAAAATGTTTTTACAAATCCTTCTTTACAATTTTCCTGACAACCAATTTTTTAAACGTGAGGAAAGCAATCTGCTTCGGCTCCACACATTTTTAACTAAAAATTTTAAACCAGGCAATAAGGAAAAAAGTGGAAGAAAATGTAAATATGAAAATGAGTTCAGAGCCTATCTTCTTCCACCCAGCCCTTATAAGACAAAGTCTCTTCTCCAAGCGCAGGAAGCCAAGAATACTGTGGTTCCAATTACCCTCAACCCTGCTCACGCCACACCACAGAAAGGCAAGCCAAGAAAACTAGAGAGGCTACTGGGCTACCAAGTGCCCTGAGCAGTGGCTCAAAGTTTTGCAATTATAAGAGAGCTCTGAAGCTTTCCCTAAAGAGATTGTTAGAAACAAAGTATGGGGAAGTCCAAGCCTAAGGGCAGTACAGAAAACAATAGTTCCTCTTAATTAAGAGCAACAAGCTAAACCATAGCCCAGTAGTTCAACAGACAGAACTAGGGAAAGAGACACCTCAGAAGAGCCCTCCTGGGGTCAGAAAACTCTCTGTGACTCCTCAAAAAGCTATGACAATAATGCCTCATCAAGTAGAGAATATCAATAGAGAGAGAATTTTTTTTTTTTTTTTTAAAGAAGCACATCAAAATTCTGGAGTTTAAAAGTACATAAACTGAAATTTAAAATTCCCTAGAGGGCCTTAATAGTAAATTTGAGCTGGCAGAAGAAAGAATTAGCAAAAGAGATTATGCAATCTGAAAAAAAAAAGTTAATAATGAGCAGAGTCTCAAGAGACATGTGGGAAAACTTTAAGTGCATCCACACACACGTAATGAGAATACCAGGAGAGCTGAAAGAGAATGGAAAAAAATTTTTCAAAGAAATAATGGCTTAAAAATGATTTACACAACAAAGACACTTAATAAACTCCAAGTAGAATAAACACAAAGAGAGCACATTATAGTAAAAATACTGAAAGACAAAGAAAAAGGGAAAATCTTGAATGTAGCAAGAGAAAAACAACTCATCATATATGAGGGAACCCCAATAAGATTAACACTTGATGTATTAGAAAAAATGGATGCCAGAAGACAGTGGGATGATATATTTGAGTGTTGAAAGACAAAAAACCAAGAATCTTATATCCAGCCAAATTATCTTTCAAAAATGCTAGAATGGGGGGGCCGGCTATAGCCCAGTGGATAGGGCGCCAGTTCACAACATGGGAGGCCCTGGGTTTGGTTCCCCGTGGCCTCTCCGAGCGGGCAGACCGCCTTGAGAGGGCAGGCTGACACGGGCAGGGCAAAAAGCCATCACGGGCAGGGCAAGTTGCCTGCGAACAGAGCAGAGCCGCCCGCAAGCGGGGCAAGCCGCCTGTGCGGTGAGCTGACTGGGCGCATCGCCGCAACGGGGGAGACAAAGCAGACACAGAGGAACGCAAAAATGAACACAGCAAGAACAAGCAGAAAAGGGGGATATGTAACAACAACAACAAAAAATGCTAGAATGTAAAATGCAAAGATATTGTAATAAAAGCTATGTAACTGTTACACAGTCTAATGTAAACTATGGACTATAGTTTATAATATAATTAATAAAGTTTCATCAATTTTAACAGAGTTAACCACTAATGCCAAATGTGAAGAGGGAAAACTGTGCATGTGTTTGAGGGGAGGATTTATAACAAAGAGCACCAATAAGGGTAATTATGCAACTATAAAGTGTATAAACAAACATTTCTTCCTTTTTAACTGATTTAAAAGCAATTATATAAAACAAAATATAAACGATTGTATTTGTGAGAATATAACATATAGGTAACCGCACAAAGGAGGTGGGTGAATTCTACAGAGCTGAAAGAATAATTAACACCAATTTTTCACAAACATTTCCAAAAATTAGAAGAGTAGGAAACACTTTCTAACTCATTCTTGGAGGTCAGCATTACCTGATACCAGAACCAGACAAAAACACCAGGCCAACTACAGACCAATAACTGTACAGACCATTATCACTTATGAATATAGTGCAAAAATCCTTAACAAAATACTAGCAAATTAAATCCAGTAGCAAAATGAAAAAATAAAATAAAATAATAAAATAAATCCAGTAGCATATAAAAGGATTATACACCATGACCAAGTGGGATTTATTCCAAGAATTCAATTAAACATCCAAAAATCAACTAATGTAACACTCCACATCAACAGAATAAAACACAGAAACTACATGATTATCACAATAGACATAAAAAGCATTTGACAAAATCCAACACCCCTCATGACAAAAACATTCAACAAATGTATAATGGGAACAGAAGAGAACTTCAACTCAATAAATGACATCTACAAAAAATCCATAGCTAACATCATATTAAATGGTGAAAGACTTAATGCTTTCTCCCGAAGGTCAGGAAAAAGGTAAGGATGGTGACTCTTTGCCACTTCTATTCAATAGTTATACTGAAGGCTTGAACAGGGCAATAATCCAAGAAAATGAAATTAAAGGTACCCAGATTGGAAAGAAAGAAGTAAAATAACTCTATTGGCAAATATGTTCTTGTATATAGAAAATCCTAAGAATCCACTAAACTATTATGCATCCAGCAGCATTAAAGACCAATATACAAAAATCAATGGCATTTATATACAGTAACAATGAACTGTTATAATTCATTGAACATTCAATGAACATGAATATAATTCCATTTACAACAGCATCAAGAATTAAACACCTAGGAGTAAAATTAATTTAAAAATGTAAATCTTATACTCTGAAAACTATAATATACCATGGAGGGAAGCAGATGTGGCTCAAGCAATTGGGCTCCCATCCACCATATAGGAGGCCCAGGGTTCGATTCCCGGGGCCTCCTGGTAAAAGGCAAGTTGGCCCACGTGGAATGCTGGCCCGCGTGGACAGATGGCACAGCAAGATGACACAACAAAAAGAGACACAGCAGACCAGGGAGCTGAGGTGGTGCGAGAGATGGAGTGCCTCTCTCCACTCAGGAAGGTTCCAGGATCGGTTCCCAGTGCCGCCTAAAGAGAAGACAAGCAGACACAGAAGAACACAGAGAGCAGACAGCAAGTACAAAAACAACAGGGTGGGGGTGGGGGAAGAAATAAATATTTTAACAAAATACTATGGAAAGAAATTAAAGATCTAAATATATGGAAAGACATTCCATGTTCATGGATCAGAAGACAAAATTGCTAAGATGACAATATTCCCCAGATCTATAAAGCAATTCCCATTAAAATTCCAGCTGGTTCCTTTATAGAAATTGACAAGTTGATCCGTAATTCTTTTTTTTTTTTTTTTAAAGATTTATTTTTATTTATTACTCCCCTCCTGGTTGTTTGCCCTCATTGTGTCCATTTGTTGTGTGCTCTCTGTGTGTGCTTGTCTTCTCTTCAGGAGGCACCAGGAACCGAACCTGGGACCTCCCATGTGGGAGAGAGGCACTCAATCACTTGAGCCACCTCAGCTCCCTGGTTTGTTGTGTCTCTCATTGTCTTTCCTCTTTGTGTCCCTGTTACATCATCTTGTTGCATCAGCTCGCTGTGCCTACCCATGGCGCCAGCTTGCTGTCTTGCTCATCTTCTCCAGGAGGCACGGGAAACCGAACCCAGGGCCTCCCATGAGGTAAGCAGGAGCTCAGTTGCTTGAGCCACATCCGCTTCCCAATCCATAAATTTTTATGGAAATATAAGGGACCCAGAATAGCCAAAACAATCTTTAAAAAGATGGAGGACTGATGCTTTACACTTTCAAATTTTATTACAAAGTTACAGTAATAAAGACAATGTGGTACTGGCATAAGGCTAGACATTTAGATCACTGAAATAGAATTCAGAGTCCAGAAATAAACCCTCCTGTTTACTGTTAATTGATTTTTTTAGGAGTATTGGGGAATGAACCCAGGACCTCGTACATGTGAAGCAGGTGCTCAACCATGAGCTACACCCGTTTCCTGTTCATTGATTTTTGAGTTGGATGGATAGAATCAAAGTCACATAATTACAAGTGCTGACAAGGATATGGAGAAATCTCAATCCTCATATACTGCTGGTGGGAATATAAAATGGTCTAGCTGCTTTGGAAAACAGTTTGGTAGTTCTTTAAAAGGTAAACACAGAGTTACTGTGTAACTGAGCAATTTCACCCCAAAGAAATGAAAACATCTGTTTACACTAAAAAAACTTATACATTAATGTTCACAGCAGTGACATTCATTATATCCAAAAAAAATTGGAAACAATTGCACAACATTGTGAATGTAATTAACACCGCTGAATTGTATACCTGAAAGTGGTAAAATGGGAAATTTTAGGTTGTTTATATGCCATCAGAAAAAAAAAAATTAATGACCATATAATTGTATCATGCAAAAAGAGACCCCTAGTGTAAACTATGGACTATACTTAATAATATAATTCTAATAATACTAGTTCCTCAATTGCAACAAAATTACCACACTAATTAATGTAAGATGTTAAGGAAAACTGGGGGAGGGACAGTTGGAAATGGGAAATCTGTACATTCTACATAATTTTTTAATAAACCTAGAACTGCTCTAAATTTAAAAAGAAAAGGAACCCAAATTTCCATCAACTGATGAATGGATAAACACAATGTAGTATATCCATAAGTGGAATATTATTTGGCAATAAAAAGAAATAAAATGTCCAGAATAGGCAAATATATAGAGACAGAAAGTAGATTAGTGGTTGCCACAGGTTCAAGGGGATTAGGGGGATTTCAGCTAAAGTGCATGGAATTCCTTTGAGAGATAATGAAAATATTCTAAAATTGACTTAATGACAGTTGCACCACTCTGAATATACTAAAAGCCACTGAATTGAACACTTTAAATGAATGAATTGTATGGTATGTGAATTGTTTCAATAAGACAATTAAAAATCAATTTGGAAAACAGGCAAACTTTTTCTCTTCAACTTTTTCTTTTACTGTTTAAAAATAAATAAAAATCTTAAAAAATTCAAATCACATGACAAAAATTTTTTTACAATGTGGAAGGCATTTCCAGGAAGAAGGCTCAGGTATGCTGGGCTGGGAAAGTGAAAGATAGCTTGTGAAATGACCATTTTGCAGAACATACGATGACTTGGAATGTATCAATAAAATCAATAGATGCAATTACAGATTATCTTAGCTATTGATCCAACCCATTGGCAAAGATAACCCACAATGATCAGGGCAATTAATAAGACATTATTTTAAAAATAAAACATTTTTTTTAAAATAGAAGAGCTTTTAAAAAAATAAATAAAACATCTTTTTTCCCTTCACATATGTCCAGTGCTACCATAGTTCTCATGATGACATGTGTTGAAATCATTTCCTTTGATCAAATAGATTTAAAATACAACACCAATGCCTTACAATAAACCTCCAGCCATAGATATACTCTTTCATCTTGCTGCTTTGAAGGTATGACGTTTCATTTTGTCTTGAGTAGAAAAATAGACAATTATTTTGCACAATCTGAAATAAAATTAAGGTTCTTGGTTATCTGTAGGTTTGAAAAGTTGCCTGGGGATGAAATTATTCAGTCTCAAATTCTGAAGTTTGGAAGATACTTGTGGAGATGATTCTTCCACCTGTTAGAGCAACAACGAAAATAAAGTTAATTTTGTAAAAATGTAGCCAGCCTATCCTATGCACTAATATTCCCTCTGACTGCTGAAGAAGACAATACATTTTCCCTCCCCCCTGGAAGACTTGAGCAGACCAGAGCAATTGGCCATCAGCTCCCTGCAGGACCATATCTGCTAGTGCTCACTTGGGTATCCTTGGCACCCAGCTCTGGGTCACTGTAGATTTGCTGAATGAGTCCATGTGTTTCATCATCTCAAGGGCCCACTGTATAACTTGGCAGCCCAGTACAAAGTCAAAATGTGGACCCTGTGTTTGAAAATTTAGAATTTCAAGATGTTGACAGCAGAGCCTTAAACCAAGCATGGGGCCCCTCTGAGCCCAAAGCCTGCACAGGTCACATGCCCACAAAGCCAGCCCAGGCTGTGGCGAGGTGAAGCCCTGTAATCCCACAGTCCTGTTTCTTGGTACTGTTAGGGATTCCCAAGCAAAAGCGTGGTCATAAGGAAGTTTCATTTCTCATTCAGAGATATGAGAAGAATAAGGACAATTCATCACATTTTTTTTTTTCAATTTAGAGGACTGGCCTTTATTATGTGATTAAGTCCTTCCTAGTTGTGCGGTTTGGGGATTTTTAATGTTAAAATGTCATTTTCTTAAAATACATATTCTGGAAGTCACTGCTTTATATGGCACATTTTAGCAATGTTAACCCATGTGATTTATCTAAAGGGACATTTCTGTTTATCTTTTTGCTTTTTTTTTTTTTGGTGGGGTGGGACTAGGCAAAAATCAAGTCAAATTTTTCTTCTCAGGCTTCTTTGAAAATCCAAAGGTATTAATCCATCGAGAAGCACAAAAGCTTTCACCTAGGAGGGGCTCGATAATTAGTATTTGTAGAATTCAAATGTTGATTTGGCTCTATGTAGCAACATGTATATGAAGGGTACAGGTGGCCCTCGTCACTGAATTTGATCTTCAGAAATGACAAATCTCAACGCACCTGAAAATCTATTATTATGGATGCACATAAATCCCTAATTCATCAGTCCTGAAGCTTTGACTTCTTAGTTTCCTCATTTCTAGGGGTTCCAGTAGATGTCACATACTTTTCGCAAACCTTGTAAGAAAACTTATCCTCTCTAGAGAATTTTACTTATGCTGCTGCCTGCCATTCCTTCCCAGCTCCCCACCCCCATCACTCTTTGTGTTCACAGACCTTTTGCAATATTGGCCTCAGCCAGAAGTTAAAAGCCTTAGCACGTTCAGAACTAAGGATGGATAATACTGCCCTTTCCTCTTTGTGCTGTCATATAAACATAATCCCCCATCCTATGTTGGTGCTAAGAAATATAAAGCAAGAAACTTAGAAAAAGGCTCTTTTTTTGGAACTGCCTCTTTTCTGTTCCGTGTCAAAGCCTTATTTATCCCAGGGTTGTTGCAAGAGTTGACAAGTTCAATTACAAACAAAGACATTTTGCTGAGATGGAAAAGTCCATATCATAGAGTCGATCAGGGCTACAGAATGAAGCTTAGAATCAGGAGGGATTCTATTACTTTGAAGGTGGAAAAAAGGAGAAAAAAAATTTTTCACCCAGTATGTCCATTTTAACTAATCACTTTCTCCACAAAAGTTGTTCCACTGCCTCTTTCACAACCTTGGCTCTCACTGTCTTGATCCAGCTGGCTGTCCCAGCTGGAAACCTAGGGGTCACCTCACCAGCCCAGCCCCACCAGCCCAGCTTCACTGTACTTTGGAGCATGAAGTCCTATTGGTTCTGCCCCTTAGCCTCTCTTCTCCATCCCCATTGCTACTAGGGACTTTAGAGCCTACTCATTTTGTCCAGGATATCGAAATAATCTTTTTGCTGGGAACTCATCCCCTCGTCTTTCTCTACTCATAACACATTAGGCAATAGTCAAAGTCACCGACATAAATTTCAAATCTGAACAATTAACAGCGCTCTTGAAGTGTTTCAACTATTTTCCACTGCAATCAGAAGAATGTGCAATCTCTTTAGCAGAGCCTTTTTCTTTCCTCTGTCCGTGTCCACACCCCCCACCAACCTCCCATTTGCAGCCCACGCTGCAGCCACACTGTCCTAGAGTTGCAGTTGCCTAACACGCTAACACCTCACACGCTGTGCCCTCCCTCAGGCAAACTCTGAGTGTCTTTTAACTGTCTCATGTCCATTTGGGAACAGAGGGCAGAAGGAGTCCCCCTTTAGAACTCAGCCTGGTATCGCCAGGCTATGTTAAGCACTCTCTCTTCTGGGCTTCCACAGGGACCCTTATTTCAAATTGGTTAAGTTGGATTTTAAATTTGGGCCCAGGTGGAGATCTGGAACAACACAATGGGAGATTGAGCCAGCAGTGCATGAGAATAGGGAAGTTTTTTCCTCGCAGGTCCCAGCGAGAGTGAGATGGATGCAGAGGTAGCACACAAAAATTCTAATCATTAGAGCACCCCTTCTTACCTTCGTTACAACCCTGGAACCTAAAGACTCAACAAACCTGCACACAAGGCAATTCCAAATGTTGGAACTACATTTGGAAAGAATGTAAAATCCCACCTAAATTTCTTTGACACAAAATGCTATTATCCAACTTGAATTACCCAACTCATTCATAAAACCAGAAAACGAATGATGCTGAATTCTTTCTAAAAATCAGAATTGCCTCAAAAGAAATCTGTCTCCCTTCTGAACATTCAAAAGGACCTTGTACTATCTCTAAAAGTGATTCCAAAAGGAATCACTTTTAGGGGGAGCATCACAAGGATAAGTATGGCTTTGAGGAGAACATGACAGAGCAATACTCTGAGGGTCCAATTTTTTTTAAAGTTTCACTTTAAAAATAATTAGTCAATTATTTTAGTGGGTTTTTGTTTTTTTTTAAAATATTATCATGGGGTCAGCATTTCTAACGAATGTTCTAACAGATCAAAACCCTGTCCTGGGGAAAGCAGATGTGGCTCAAGTGACTGGGCTCCCATCTACCATACAGGAGGTCCAGGGTTCGATTCCCAGGGCCTCCTGGTGAAAATCAAGCTGGCCTGCATGACGAGCTGGACCACATGGAAGTACTGGCCTGTGAAGGAGTGTTGGCCCTCACAGAGAGCTGAGGCAGCAAGATAACACAACAAAAGGAGACATAGAAACACTAAGAGATGCAGCAGACCAGGGGGCTGAGGTGGCACAAGAGATTGAGCACCACTCTCCACTCCGGAAGGTCCCAGGATCGGTTCCTGGTGCCGCCTAAAGAGAAGACAAGCAGACACAGAAGAACACAGGGAGCAGACAGCGAGCGCAAAACAATGGAGTGGTGGGGGGAGAAATAAATAAATCAATAAATATATTTTTTTAAATTTTAAAAGCCCTGTCCTAGGAGCAGAAGTGGCTCAAGCAGTTGAGAACCTGAACATGGGCGGTACCAGGTCCCCAAT
>PVKH010015550.1:0-16052 GCA_004027955.1 Chaetophractus vellerosus
CCAAAAGATGTCAAACACACTGCCAGAGGTTGAAATGTCAGAATTGCCCTGGTATACTGTAGATGAGGGTATCCAAAGGCTTAAAGAGATTGAAAGTTAGAATGGAGTTACCATCTAAGACCTGCCACTACCATCTAAGACCTGTCACATTTAAGACAAAACACCACTGTGATCCACCAGTAAGAGAAGGGGCTTATGGAGAACTGGTGATCGATGGAGTTGTAGCTCAGGTCTATCTCACTGTGGGTCCAGTGGGTCTCCTGACCCATTCTGTGGTTATTTTCCCAGTTCCAGAATGCATAATTGGAATAGACATACTCAGCAACTGGAAGAATCTCCACATTGTTTCACTGACTTATGTAATGAGGGCTATTATGGTAGGAAAGGCCAAGTGGAAGCCAGGAGAACTGCCACTACCTAATGAAATAGTAAGTCAAAAGCAATACCAGATTCCTGGGAGGATTGCAGAGATCAGCACCACCATCAAGGACTTGAGAGATGCGGGGTTGGCGATTCCCACCACATCCCCATTCAGCTCTTCTTGGCTTGTGCAGAAAACAGATGGATCTTAAGAGGATGACAGTGGATTATCATGAACTTAACCAGGTTGTTACTTGAATCGTAGCTGCTGTTGCAGATGTGGTATCATTGCTTGAGCAAATCAGCACATCCCCTGGTATCTGGTATGCAGCTATTGATCTGGCAAATGCTTTTCTCTCAATTGCTGTTGGTAAGGGCCACTAGAAACAGTTTGCTTTCAGCTGGCCAGGCCAGCAGTATACCTTCACTGTCTTACCTCAGGGGTATATTAGCTCTCTAGCACTATGTCATAATATTGTACGCAAGGACCTTGATCGTCTTTCCCTCCCACAAGACATCACACTGATCCACTATATTGATGATGTGATGCTGATTGGACTTAGTGAGCAAGAAATAGCAACTACTCTAAATTTATTTGTAAAGCATTTGCGTGAGAGATTGGCAAATAAATCCAACAAAAATATAGGGGCCTTCCACCTTGATGACATTTCTAGGTGTTCAGTGGGGTGGGGTATGTTGCGATAACCCCTCTAAAGTGAAGGATAAGCTGTTGCATTTGGCCCATCCTACAGCCAAAAAAGAGGCACAATGCTTAGTTGGTCTCTTTGGATTTTGGAAACAACATATTCCTCATTTGGGTGTGCTACTCTGGCCTACTTACCGAGTCTTCAGAAAGGGTGCTAGATTTGAGTAGGTACAGGAACAAGAAGAGGCTCTGTGATAGGTCCAGGCTGCTGAGCAACTATACTAATTGGTCTGTATGATCCAGCAGATCCAATGGGGCTGGAAATGTCAGTGTCAAATAGAGATGCCATTTGGAGCCTTTGGCAGGTCCCTATAGGAGAATCACAATTCATACCCTTAGGATTTTAGAGCAAAGCCCTGCTATCCTCTGCAGATAACTACTCTCCTTTTGAGAAACAGCATTTTGCCTGCTACTGGGCCTTAGTAGAGACTAAACACTTAACCGTGGGCCACCAAGTTACCATGAGACCTGAGTTGCCTTTCATGAGCTGGGTATTGCCTGCCCCACCAAACCATAAAGTTGGGTGTGCACATTAGCACTCCACAGTAAAGTGGAAGTGGTATATACAGTAGGGCTTAAGCCTGAAGGCACAAGTCACATGAGGAATTAGCTCAAATGCCCATGGTCACCACTTCTGTTACATCACCTTCCCTTTCCCAGTCCACTGCTATGGCCTCCTGGGGAGTTCCTTACAATCAGTTGACTGAGGAAGAGAAAACTCGGGCCTGGGTTACCGATGATTCTGTATGATATGCAGGTATCATCTGATAGTGGACAGCACCAGCACTGCAGCCTCTTCTGGGATGTCCCTGAAGGACAATGGTGAGGACAAATCCTCCCAGTGGGCAGACCTTTGAATAGTGTACCTGGCTGTTCGTTTTGCTTTGAAGGAGAAATGGCCAGAAGTGTGTTTATACACTGATTCATAGGCTCTTGCAAGTGGTTTGGTTGGATTGTCAGGGGCTTGGAAGGAGCATGATTGAAAAACTGGTGACAAAGAAGGCTGGGGAAGAGATATGTGGATAGACCTTTTTGAGTGGGCAAAAACCATGAAAATATTTGTCTCCCACATGAATGCTCACCAGAAGGTGTCTTCAGCAGAGGAAGAGTTTAATAATCAAGTGGATAAGATGACCCGTTCTGTGGCTAATGCTCAGCCACTTTCCCCACCCACTCCTGTCATTGCCCAATGGGCTCATGAACAAAGTGGTAATGGTAGTAGGGATGGAGGTTATGCATGGGCTCAGCAACATGGACTTCCCCTCACCAAAGCCAACCTGGCTATAGCCACTTCTGAATGCCCCAATCTGCCAGCAGCAGAGACCCACACTCAGCTCCTGATATGGCACTATTCCCTGAGTGATCCGCCTGCTACCTGGTGGCAGGTTGATTACATTGGACTATTTCTACCATGGAAGGGCAGCAATTTGTTCTAACTGGAATAGACATATACTCCAGGTATGGATTTGCCTTCCCTGCAAGCAGTGCTTCTTCCAAAACTACTATCCATGGACATGCCGAATGTCTTATCTACTGCCACGGTATTCCACACAACATTGCTTCTGATCAAGGAACCCACTTCACAGCAAATGATGTGCAGGAATGGGCACATGCTCATGGAATTCACTTATCTTACCATGCTCCTCATCATTCTGGAGCAGCTGGATTGATAGAATGGTGGAATGGCCTTTTGAAGAATCAATTATGGTGCCACCTAGGTGGCAATACCTTGTAAGGCTGGGGAAATGTTTCCAGGAGACTGTGTATGCTCTAAATCAGAGTCCACTCTATGGTGCTGTTTCCTCCATAGGCAGGATTAATGGATCCAGCAATCAATGGGTGGAAATGGGAGTGGCACCACTCACTATTATCCCTAGTGATCCAGTAGGAAAATTTTTGCTTCCTGTCCCTGCAACCTTAAGCTCTATTGGTCTACAGGTATTAGTTCCAAAAGGAAGACTGCTTCTGCCAGAGAACACAACAATGATTCCATTGAACTAGAAGTTAAGACTGCCACTTGGTCATTTTGGGCTCCTCATGCCTCTGAATTGTACCAGGGCTTGTCTTGTACCAGGCCTCTCCTCTCAGACTCAGCTGCTCTGCTTTCATCCTGATTCCAGCTGCAAGCTATCAGGCAAATGGTTCATCTCTCCCTGGGGCCTCAGCTGCTTGAGCCTCTCCTTTCTGTCCCATGGCAGGATAAAAAATGACAGAACTCTGTTTTCTGGTGTCTACAATTTTTATCGGACCCAACAAGAAGGCAAAAACTCAACTTGAGTCACACCTCACCAAGATAGTCCAATTGAAAATAGGCCTCACATCCACAGGAGTGTACCAGCCCACAAACATAATTTTTCTCTTTTGGGGATTCATAAAGTAATTTCAAACTGCCACAAAGAGTTTGCCTGGAGTAGAGGAGATCCCCTAGGGCATCTCTTAGTAATACCATGTTCTGTGACTAAAGTCCATGGAAAATTGCAACAACCTAATCCAGGCAGGACTAACAATGGCCCAGAATCTTCAGAAATGAGGGTGTGGGACACCCTACCAGGCAAAGGACCACGACCAGCTAACATGCTTGCTGAGGGTAAAAGGAACATGGATTGGGTAGTAGAAGAACATAGTGATAAATATGAACTTTGGCCATGTGACCAGTTACAGAAATGAGAACTGTAAGTCATGAATATTTCTTCCTTGTTTTGTTATGAGTATGTTCGTATAGGTACTCTCTCAAGGATATATGGTTCCCTAAATAAGAAAGGTGCTAGAATAACTCTGACTATATATGTGCACCTTGTTTTATGTATGTTCTAGAGTCCACCTGCATAAATATCATCTGGAATGATTGTTAAAAATTAAAATACTTTGAATTAAAATTTTTTTCTGGGGTTGAAGTCAGTACATCTGCATTTGTATAAATCTCCCCAAGTCATTCTTATTTATATAAAGTTCAAGAAATTGTGCTCTAGATCAGGTGTTCTTAACCAGGGGTCTGTGGGCTTGAACTGAAATTAAAAAAAGAATTATTCTTGTGGGGACGTGTTGATGTGGGTGTAATATATTTATTAAATAATAAACAGTATCGCATGGATTTAGTAAGGTGTCCATGGTTTTCACTTGACTGGCAAAGGGGTCCATGGAACAAAAAAGGTTAAGAACTCCTGTTCTACGCAATATGATTTGTCAAGAACTGGAGTTAAAACAAAGTGAAAACCTTTCATAATTTATTCTATGAAAGATTATATAATAATTCTTTGACTAGAAAACATACACATTCTTTTAAAATATAACTTTATGAAAAATTAAGCTTCATATTTTTGAAGGACATCTTTGTTTAAAATAATTGACACCCATATTTTCTATATTTTCCATATATGGAAACATTTGAGGAGTCCCATTCCTTTGTATCCATCATAAGATAACTGTGTTTTATGTACAATGAATATAGATTTGTTTTTTAGACAGATTCACGATTTAAAGTGCTCCAGAAACCACATGAGAAAAGCCTGTAAATACTGGTTTGGAATAAGATGAACTTCCAATTTCTATTTCAGAGACACTGTTTCATTTACACTTGTTTATATTCTGTGCTTTTATCCTATGTCAAGCCTACTTCATTCTGATAGGAAGGAATGCCTGCCCTTGAAAGAGGTGCCTCAATGAGTGATGGTTCATGCTGGTCAAACTTGCTTAATTTTGAGTATATCTTATTTTTCTCGTCAAATACAATGTTAAAAGTACCTTTCCCATCTTGCCTGTGGAGCTGAGCAAATACAGTAGGAAAGAGTTGCTTCTTAATTTTTAATGAAAATATTATCTGTATTATGGCTGCCTTTACTTTCTATTTAATTTCAGATTTTGTTGATGGATCTATACATCACAAGGCCCTACTGATATCTGTGACTGTCTGTAGTTTGCTCTTGGTCCTTATCATTTTATTCTGTTACTTCAGGTAAGTTTCCAACATGTGGTTGTAGAATTTTGAGTTCGTATTATCTTTTTTATATTAATAGTCCACCTGCTTTTGCCTGATGACATTTTTACCACAACTTTCAAAATTAGATCTTATATTTAAATGAAAAAAGACAGTATCTATTGATAAATATTTGTTCCAGTGAAGTTATAAATACTGCAGATATTAAAACATCATTTTTAAATTTCATCTTTAGGGAAACTAGGGTCATTAGGAATTCAGGGACTGGTTGCTACTGAGTTTTAATTCTAGGAAGAGTAAGTAATGGCCACACTGAACTTAGCATATCTCTGGTAATTCCTTATTTCCTGCACTAAATAGTTTTCCTATAGTGTAGAGAGATTTTAAAGATAATTTGTAGGTAAATTATTAAAAGTACATAATTTCAGTTATTAAATTGAAGTTAAATTGTTACTTACAAATTATTTTTGGTCACCTACTTATTTTCAAGCTTGTGAAATAGCAAGGACCTTTTAAACTCACATATTTTGCCTTTTGAGAAATTTAATTGTCACTTGTGAAAATACCTTGCAAATGCATAGATGAAGTGATTCAAATAAATTCGTTTGTGATTGAAGATGTAATTGAAAAAATTTTTAAAGTTTAATTTTATTTAATATATCTATGTTATTTCTTTTTATACTACCTTAGATGAATTAGCTATGATGTTTTCTGTAAATTAAAAAATTGCATTTTTAATGTATTAAAGACCTTAAAGAAAAAGATGTTAGGGAATTAATGTTGGAGCTATATAAAAATAAATAGAATGCAATCTGCTTGGATATATGCAGTTGGATAAAATAGAGAAGAAAACTTGTAGCCTGTTGAGATATTAAAAACGTATGTGTAGTTATTTATAAAAATAGGTTAGCAAAATAATTATGATTTTTATTTTTTAAATCATAATTTGTTACTGAGGGTAAAAGACATTTAAGTATTTGATCTTGTTTCATATTTATGTGCAAAAATAAGACCTGCTGTGGTTACTGTTGTATCTGCAATGTTTTACCCCTATCATTACATTCCAGTATCCAAAATTATATTCCTTTATCCATCCTTAGGTATAAAAGACAAGAAACCAGACCTCGGTATAGCATTGGGTTAGAACAGGACGAGACTTACATTCCTCCTGGAGAATCCTTGAGAGACTTAATTGAACAGTCTCAAAGCTCAGGAAGTGGATCAGGCCTCCCTCTGCTGGTATGAGAAGAACATATCTCGAATTTAAAAGAATATCCTGGGAAAGGAAAAGTCAAGAAAGACAGGGTGTCTTTTTACTGCAACAGATAGGGCACTGGACAGGGAAAAAGTTCTATGCAGACAGCTGGAAGTCAGATCTCAGATGCAGGGCATCCTGATAACATTTTGACATATGGATGGTTTAAATTTTTTTTTTTTTTTTAGTATAAGTGTATGGTTACAATCCAGAACCCCAGACGTTCTGATAAGGAGCAGATTAGAAATCATTAAACATGGAATCATCTTCCTTCTGTTTTCTGTAAGGATTGCATTGCTGTACTTTGGCCTGGCTTTTGAAGGAAAAAGTAGTACAACCAGCAGGGATCTGAATACTTCAACAAAGGGAGAAGGGTGTGTTTCAGCTGCAGGATTTATGTTTCAGGGCAAAGTCTTGGTTTTTCCATTCAGGAAAGGTTTAATTTTCTGAGGGTCAACACTGCCAACCTTGAATAGACATATATATACTGAATCCAAGGCACTTGCTCTAATGAGAAAAGCATTTGGTTCCTATATGGCCCATGTAAAAAGATTGTTGGAATTTAGCATGAAAACAATATTTTCAATGAGAAATAAGCATTTTCCTTAATAAACTCTTAGGATTGATTTTCCTAATATTTATTGTCTGTTTTTGACTTTGGATATCTTATTTACACAATTCCTTTGATGATCTTTTATTTAGTATTAAAAACAGCATTTTTAAGACCAGGCAGAAAACAACTTGTGAATAAGTCATTATGACTAAACTGTTAGCACTTTAGTTTTTTTTTTTTTAAATTAATTGGCAAAAATTATTATAAAAATTGCTTGATATTTTATTCTTAGAATTTAATTAATATGTAGCAAATACAGTTCTTGTATTCCAAACTCTTTCTTATTTTGTTCTGTTTTGTTTTTAAAGAAACATTCAAATAGTAAAAACCTCTTTGGTATTAATGAATGTGATCTTGGAATTGAAACCAATTTCAATTCTTCCAGTGGTTCCCCCCTTCCAACCCATCTTTCTCATTGCTTCAGAGCTATCACTCTAAAACTGTTGATGTTACGTTACTTAGGGCTCTACTTTCTTAGCTTGGCATGCATGGTGAGTAACGCTGGCCCAACGTGCTTGCCCCACCTGCTTCCTGAGCTCTAGCATCACTCTGAAGCAATTGTTTCTTAAATACAGTATATATTTTCAAAGCCCATGTCTTTTCAATTGAAACCTTTTTATGGAGCTCTCCTCTGACTTATCCGTCTAGGTCTAGTTCACATTTTACTTACATACCATCTTCCCAGGTACCCCAGACTGAACCAATCCCTTTGTCTTCTGTCATAATATTTTGCTTATACCACTAAAATAGCAGTTTAAAATAATATTATAATCTGCACCTTTGTGTGGACTGTGACCTCTTTAAGGTTGGAAACTACATTTTACTCACTTTGTATCCCTAGTACAGTGCTTGATTCATACCAGAGGCTGCTCAATAATTTGTTTTAAAAATTTTCAGCTCTTAAGTTTTAGTATCTGTGAAAATGCCATCCTGTTTTTATAACCTACATACCAAAAAAACAGCATTTGGCTAACCATCATATAATAATTAAGAGCACAGATTCTTGAGCCACATTGCATGAGTTCCAATCCTGGCCAGGCATTTTTCCAAAACTTAATAAATATGATCTCATTTAATCATAGCCACCCTATTGAGGTAGTACTAGAATGTACCGCAGTACATATCTGGGAACATAGGCCCAGACAGGTCAAGTAGACAGTATGTGGAGAAGCCAGAATTTGAATCCAGGCAATTTGCCTCCAGATCTGTGAGGTATGAACCAAACACTAGTTAAATAAATAAAACAAAGCAATGCATATGTTAGAATGAGAGGGAGGGTTCTCTAAGACCCAGTTCGGTAAAGGAAAAGTCTCAGTATTTCAGATTTCCAGTCTGATTTTAAGACTTACTTTTTAAGATGAAAAATGCAGAGGTGTGCAATAGATACTTAATACATTATTATGTATCTTACCTTAAAAATAATTTATTTATTTCATAAACATAAAGGGAATATTCATGCCTTTTATGTAACTACGTATTTAAACCAGAGTTTTCCAAATGATTTTATATATGTCCATTAATTTTGGACCTTCTCTTTTCTTATAAAATTTTCATTTCTTCCTTCCTCAAAATAAAGGAATATCAAGGGGTTGTTTTAAGAATTAAGATAGTGTGTGTACCTCCTCCTTCTATATATGTATGTGCATATGTGTATGGTATGTATATATATGTTATAAATGCCTGGGGTATTATTTAACACATAATCAATAAATACATATTTATTGAAGTAACGTATGGCTATTTGTATATACCCTATTTGATTTGTAAAGGAAGAAAAGATAAAAAATATCTAAATAACTTAAATTTAAGCCTCTTAATAAGGAAAATTTTGTGGAAAACATTTCCAGTATGTACTATTCGTTCAGCTTTATTAAGCAAACTATTTTAAACAATATATTTATGTGTAGACCTCGGTATGTGTGTGTATATTGTTAATTCAGGGACATAATAGAGGGTTTAGCACTGTGTTCATAGTAATAAAAATTAAGATTACAGGTTTTCCAGTGGCCATATCTGTCCATGAACTTAAACATGAGAGACGATCGGATATGTGATCACTAGATAAGCTGACATTTCTAAAATAGAGATAAGTCGTTATAAATCCTTAAACATTCAGTTGTATACAGCTTACATGAAATAATTCTTCTCATTTTGGAATCACAATTATAGCACTTTATAGGCATTTTATTTATACAATTAAATTTTCAAAAATTGATATCTAACAATGTGTTATATAGAATGAAAGTACCTATCAAAAGATGAGAAACATTTGCTAAATCAGATAAAAACCCAAATAAATCACGGTTTATAGTGATTATAATTAATATAATTAACTATAAAATTATAATTAATTATATTAATTACATTGATTATATTAATTGTAAGTAATGTAATTTCCCTGATTTGTTATAGTAAATCTCAAAACACAAATGTATTCAACTGTATTTTAAATTTCTGAATATAATTTAGTAATCCTCCTATCATTTAGCTACGTGATTACTGTTCTATCAGGCATTACCAATTCTGTCAGTACTTTCATTAAATTAAAATAATATATATTATCATTAGAGAAGAAGTGCAAAACTGTTTATATCAGGAAACATTTTATAGAAGTACATGAGCAGTGCTTTGCAATAGCTGTAAATTAAACATAATATTTAATTAATAAATGTGGGAAGTTTCTTCTCATCAGTAATTTAACTACTTCCTTCCTTCTCTCTGTCCTCTCTCCCTCTCTCACTCCCTCAAACGTTTCTTTTATTTTCTTGTGAGCCCTATAATGAATTACAATTCTGTTTTGTTATATCTATTATATTTCATCCATGGTCAAGTTGTATGATGGTAGGAATTCATTCAGAATATCTAGTATCCCACCTAATGGGGAAGTGAAAAATATGCTGTTTACACCAATTACTGTGAACCCATTCGATTTTTTTTTCCCTATGAAATGATAATAGAATGAAATATTTAATCATTTGAAACAATATTTTGGACATTCAAAAATCCAGAATCAATCTCAAATCTGTTTAAAAGAATACAACATAAATTAACAAATAAATTGTCCATCTAAAGAAAAGCTACTGCCTAAATATACTCTACATGCAGTAATTGTTTCTTCTCTGGAGAAAAAAGAGATAAAACAAATCTGTAGTGCTGTGAATACACTAACAGTGTGTTTTGGGATTTAACAGGTCCAAAGAACTATAGCTAAGCAGATTCAGATGGTGAAACAGATTGGAAAAGGTCGCTATGGGGAAGTTTGGATGGGAAAGTGGCGTGGCGAAAAGGTAGCTGTGAAAGTGTTCTTCACTACAGAGGAAGCCAGCTGGTTCAGAGAGACAGAAATATATCAGACAGTGTTGATGAGGCATGAAAATATTTTGGGTGAGTAAAAATCTGTATGGCAATGTTCGGGGTTTCCTAGCTTTTTCTTCTTTTTTTTTTTTTCTGTTAGCATCTGCACACTGAATCATCTGTCTAGATCAGTTATGAAATATATAGACATTTTCTTCTTGGCATGCACCCCAGAACGTTACAAGCTTCTAATGGGAGACCTCACAGAAAGAATGACTAAGGCACTTCTATGAATGAATGTTGGGCTGGAAGTGGAATATTCTAAAATATTTTCTCTTCAGAGACAGGAAATGCAAATATAATACTTTAATTTCCTAGGGCTTCTTAGGGATTGATTTGAAGGAACATATTTTTGGGTAAATGTTGTGAACAGTTTTAGGAATTTCATCTGCAAGATTCACTTATTATCAAGGGTTTATATTAAGAATTGACTTTTGTGTCTTCTCAAGTTAAAAATGATCTAGCAGATCCATCAAGTCGAAAGAGTATAAGCTAATCAGTGGGGTGTATGCCTTAACTCTTCCAAGACCCTGTTTTGTAATCAGTGTCCTACATGTAATTATAATACCGTGGAATACTTGCTATTTTCTTAAAAGTAATTTGAATATCAATTATTAATGAGAGAGGAATCATTTTTCAGATGCAAACTCTTATTCATTTGCAACTCCCATATTTTAGTTGCTTTTGTTTGCTATTAGTAATTTATTCCTGTCATAAGCATAGTCAGGAAATTGAATGAGATGCTAAGCAAAAGATACTTATGACAAAGAATGACCTTCAAGTACATGAATTATTCTTGATTGATACCATTCAGAAAGCACTTACCTCCAAACCTTTTTTCTTTCTTCATTTTAGGGTTCATTGCTGCAGATATAAAAGGGACAGGGTCCTGGACCCAGCTGTACCTAATTACAGACTATCATGAAAATGGCTCCCTCTATGATTATTTGAAGTCCACCACCCTGGATACAAAATCGATGCTGAAATTGGCCTATACTTCTGTCAGTGGCTTATGTCATTTACACACCGAAATCTTCAGTACTCAGGGTAAACCAGCAATTGCCCATCGAGATCTTAAAAGTAAGAACATCCTGGTAAAGAAAAATGGAACATGCTGTATTGCTGACCTGGGCCTGGCTGTTAAATTTATTAGGTGAGTATCAAGGTAAACAACTATACTTTTTATGACTCTTTTCTATCACTTTTGTAACGTGTGCATTTTTCAGTTCAATGCTTCTAGGATATTTAGTAGCTGAAGAATTTTATTAATTTCAATTTTGCTTGGCAGGAAAAAAAAAAGAAACATTTTATTTGCAACACAGACTGGGGTCAGTGCTGTGTTTTTTGTGCTTTCAGTGACCTGGTTAGAGACAGTTTTGACTTTGGGTTTGGAGCTGGCATGCAATTTTATAGAAAAGAGGTAGCTAATGCCTGGTAATATGTGGTCAGAATTCTGCATAATATTTTTAAGTTGGAAAAGGGTTCAGGAAAGATCTACATTTACATAATAATAAAGGCAGTGTTTTTTCATATGGTATAGAAAAGACAACTTGCATAGGTGTTATATGAGAAATATTAGACACTAATAAGCAAAATGCAACCAGTATTCAGGACTTTTATTCTGTGGCCATGGACCATGACATATAACTGGTTGTCAGAGGTCGGACTTTTCAGTGTTGGAGTTAAAGCAATAGCTTCTGCAGATTGGGGAGTGAAATGCCCAGGAGTTGGGGCTCTATTCCTCTCTCTCCCACTTTAACTAGAGCTGCACCACTTTTACCTGGCAGATGATTTAATTGGAAAAAAATGGGTTCTCTGCTTTAAACAAACAAACAAACAAAATGAGTTTGCAAAACATTGTTATGCAGGGGGTCATCAAACAACTACCTTTTTAAAAACTCAATTTAGGCTTACCCCTTATTAAATTGCTGGTGTCTTATATGGAATTTTTTTTTCCAAAGGAGAAGCTATAGAATGTGGAGAATTGTACACAGGAGAAGCTATGGAGGTGATTAAAAGTTAGGGAAAAAGAGCTCATGAGAAAGGACAAAAGGACTGGTAGTTTCAACCCAGAAGTGAAGGCTGAGTTGTGATTTAATATTGGGCCCCAAATATATGAAGGTTTTCACCATTTAGAGGATGGCCAACTGTAGTTCTTTAAGAACAAAGTGAGGGGAAATGATTTGGGCTGTAGATTTAAATTAGAAATACAAATCTTTTGCCAATAAAAATTATTAAATCCTTTCTCCTTTCTGGATTCTTCCTTCTGACCTACAAATCTTTTCAAGTCTCCACCCCTAAAAATAAAAATTCCCATGATGCCTCTCAAGTCACTAGCTTCTCTCTTCCCTTCATGGCTAAATTTCTCCAAAGAGTTCCAAAGAAAAATCTGCTTTCACATTTTAGTAATTCTTAATGTCTTATACTTTGACAACTGCTCCATCCTTCCCTGAGGCTGTTTTATTGAGAGGATACCACTGATCTTTATCATCAAAGGCCTTTTCTTCATTTTCATCCCACTATACATGGCGCTGAACCTCCTTCTTTAATATTAGAGAAGCTGTGGGTTTACAGGAAAGTCATGCATAAAATACAGATTACCCACATACCCCTTGCATTAGTGTGGTACATTTGTTACAAATCATGAAAGAACACTTTTATAGTTGTGCTATTAGTTAGATTCTATAGTTTACAATAGGGTTCAAAGTACAAAATATTTTAAAATATTTTATATAAAACTATATACTACCAGATATTTAAAAATATTTAAAAATATCTGGTAGTATATATACAACCTAAAATTGCCCCTTTTAATCACATTCACATATATAATTCAGTGCTGTTAATTACATTCACAATGTTGTGCTTCCATTAACACCATCCATTACCAAAACTTTAGCAACCCAAGTAGAAACTGTACAATTTAAGCATTAACTACCCATTCCCTACTCCCACCCCAGTCTCTGGTAACCTATATTCTAGATTCTGACTCTATGAGTTTGCTTATTCTAATTATCTCATAACATTGAGATCATACAATATTTGGTCTTTTGTATGACATATTTCGCTCAACGTGTTTGCTTTAAGGTTCATCCATGTTGTCACATGTATCAGGACTTTTATTCCTTTTTAATGCTGGATAATATTCCATTATAATATAACACCATATTTTATTTATCCATTCATCAATTAATAGAAACTTGGGTTGCTTCCACCTTTTGGCTATTGTGAATAATGCCATCATGAATGTCAGTGTTTAAATATATGTACAAGTTTCTGCTTTCAAATCTTTTGGGCTGAACCCTTTTTTCCTTCTGTTTTTTTTTTTTTTGATATGCCTTCATACTCCACACTGACCTTGCTTTACTTCTGTTGTACTCTTTTTTTTCCTAAAGATTTATTTATTTACTTACTTTATTATTTATTCACCACCCCCCACCCCATTTTGCTGTTTTGTGTCCATTCGCTGGGCAATTCTCTGTGTCTGTTTACTGCCCTCTCTTCTCATCCTTCTCCTCCGTCTTCACTGGGATTTGATCCTAGGAACCTCCGATGTGGGAGAGAGACATTCTGCCACCTGTGTCACCTTAGTTCCTGGTTTTTCAGCGTGTCCCTTCTTGGATCTCCCTTGTATCACTCTCCTGTTACGTCATCATCTTGCTGCGTGGCTTGGTGGGGCCTGGCACGCCCTCTCGTGGGGCCTGGGGGCACATCCGTGTATAGGGCCTGGGCACGGGCTGCCCATGTGCCTTCTATATTTTTCTTTATTTTACCGGGAGGTCCCAGGGATTGAACCCAGGTCCCTCCATATGGGAGACGGATGCCCAACTATTTGAGCCACATACCGCCTGTTGTACTCTCTTTATACCTCTTCAATATTTTTTCCCACTACTAGATTTCCTGCTGGATCTGCTTTTCCTTCCTAGTTTGCTGTTTTGCCTGATAGGGCCCCCTGTTTCTGAGTTGATCCATTCCAAATGGCTTCCTATTGTTCCCTACATTTGGGTTTGCTCGATTGAGTGAATCTTCTCTCCCTGATATTCCCACTTGTACTATGCCAGTTTGGGTCCTCTGTACCATTCTAGATTCTGGTACATAGCACGTTGCACAAACTTCCTCATTGTCTTTCCTCTCGCCAATCTTTTCTACATGCTACTGCAAGTCTTATTTTCTCAAAGAATTATTTTGGATATCATAATAATTTCATAATTTCCCATGGTGGTATGTTAAAATGTAGTTAGATTTCCTTAGCACGGTGGGTCTTTCCTCTTCGGGCCCCATTCTCTCTCTAGCCCCATGCCCACCACACTCCCAAACTTAACCATTTACTATTATCCTGAACACTGCATATTTTCTCTTACAATAAAGTGTTTTAATATTCTTTTTATCTTTACCTGAATCTCTTTCTAGATAACTACTATTGATATTCATAGTTTCTTTTAAGGAGCCTTCTTAATAATACCCTTATGAGTTTGATTTTTGTTAGACTGTCTTCTTTATCGTTGTATGTAACCCTGTCCATACTGCTGCCACTGTGGTATGGTAGTTATTGTCATTCCCAGTGGACAGTAAGCTCCTTGAAAGTAGATACCATGTATTTTTCAGTATTGCATTCCTTGTGCCTTGTCCTGGTGCCCATCGCTTAAGTGTTCCTTAAACATTTTATGTAACAGATGAATTAATGATTCCATATTGACTATGAGAGGAAGGGAAATATAGCTCCAGCGATCTACCTTTCTGGTTTTATATCTCACAAAATATCCTACTTGAATGCTTTCTTTTGCAACACTGAATCAGTTGCGTATTCTCCATATACTACTCTATACTTGTACTGCTGTGCTTTTGATTGCATAGTCCCTCAGCTAGGATACCCTTGCTTCTCCATGGACCTCACTTTAATCTTGTAGTTATCGTTAAGTTATTTTGCTCTTTCCCCAGATAGGAATAATGACACCATCTTCTGTTCTTCTGTCATAATTTCCTAGCCCTTGTGTATGTATTATGATTTTTTTTATTATTTTGGTACATGCCTCATCTTTCCTACTGGACATTGGGCACCTTGAGAGCAGTATCCATGCCAAATTAATAAATGTATTTCCTGTTTAACATGACATATAGTGCATTACCCATTGTAGGTATTCCAGTATTGCATTGAATCAATAAATGTAGGCAATATTAAAGTAATTGAGAACACATCTTCTTTATGGACCTTAAAACAAACCAGGGAAGAGTCCATTACATTTTCTAACACTTAGTTCTGCTTGATGTAAGGCAAATGAACTTAATCACCTCTCAAATTCCATGCAAACCCTGATTCTAGAAAGTGGAACAGAATACTTTTAAGGGATAATTCAGAGATTTATTTTGAATGTATTTATAGACTAGATTATCAAGAGATCAAAGGGATGAGAATGCTGGCTCAGATTTGTAACTGTAATGGCTGTTGGCTTCATAGAACCTCGATTGGCTAGAAAGTGGGTTGTGGGACCATGTATCATTTACCATTTACCATTCTGGGCCTCAGTTTCCTCTGTAATTAAAAAAGAGGTTGCATTTCATGATTTCAGAGGTCCTTTATTGTATTTTATTTCCTGTTACAGAGCGTCTGTTTTGGAGACTAAAAAAGGTACCTGGGACCTCGTATGTGGGAAGCTGGCGCTCGACCACTGAGCCACATCAACTCCCCTGAGTTGTTCTTTTCGTTTGTTTTCTTGGTTGTTTTTGTTTTTTCTAGGAGGCACTGGGAACTGAACTCAGGACCTCCCATGTGGGAAGCAGGCACTCAACTGCTTGAGCCACACCTGCTCCCAGGGAGACTAAATTTTAATTC
>PVKH010015552.1:0-16059 GCA_004027955.1 Chaetophractus vellerosus
CAACAGATCTGTCATATAAAATCACATATTATGTTATTCTATTTATATGAAATATCCACAATGGAAAAATCGACAAAGATAGAAAGAAGCTGGGTAGTTGCCTAGGCCTATGCGGAAGGAGGATTAGGGAGTGACTGCTAAGAGACACAGGATTTCTACTTTGTGGTGATGAAGATGTTCGAAAATTAGACTTTGCAATGGTTGTACAAGCCTGTGAGTTTTGTAAAACCATTGATCTGTACACTTTAAATAGGTGGATTTTCTGTTACATCAAGTATATCTCAATAAAGCTGTTTATAAAAATGAGTAAGATTTAGCCAAGTGATGAAAAACTGGAAGGATATTTCAGGCAAAGGAGACAGACATGAGAAGAAAAACAGAGATAAGAAATGGAGAACTATAAGAAATGCAAGGCTTTTACCCAGCATTTGATGTTGATGAGACCGAAGAGGTAGGTTGAGATAGATTGTGGAAAGGCTTACAGCTGGGCTAAGGAGGTTGGACTTAAGCCTATAGGGACAGGAGGTATCAAGATGGATTTAGGAGTGAAAAAAGGGGCAAATTTGAAATTTAAACAGACAGCTCTTTTTTCTATAATAGAAGACAGCTTGGAGTAGAAAACTGAAGGCAGGGAGTCCTGTGAGTGATTCAGGAGAGGTGATAAAAACCTGAACTAACACAAATAATGTGAAGATGTAGAAAATAAGGAAATTTTGCAATAACTTTTATGTGTGGTTATAAATAAAATATGCAATCATGTTGGAAACATTTCTCTGCATCTTATTGGAAGCCTCTGTGTTCTTGAATTAGCTAAGTAAAATCACCTGCTTCACTCCTTTTAGGTTCTCCTATTATGAAAACAGCAGGGAGAAGTAGAGAAGGATGTGGAAAGGATGCATTCGACATCCAATTATACTGCTAATCTCTGAAACTGGCAAGTAGAAGTGTATTCAGGGAAATGTACATCTTGCCAGTGGCATCTGGCAATTAATACTGAAATGTGGTTTCCAGCTTGCAAAGAATTTAAGATTTCAATGAATGCATTTAAAGAGAAGAATTGGTCCTTATTGCTTTCTATGGAGGTGAACTCAAACTCAAAACCTTGCATAAATAGTGTTATGAGCTTTAAAGTGAATCAATCCATAATAATTTTCTGTTAAATTCAGCAAAGCTTTAATAAATAGTAAAATATCTTGTCTTTATCCTGAAATATACAGCCCTTAAATGCTCCAACCACCATATTACCTTCCCATCCATCCCAACCTTCCCCAAAAGTGATATTAAATTTTCTTACTCTGTACTATATAAATTCTCACATATTTCCATTTTGTCTTTTCATATGTATATACATATATATGTTATCTATTAGTACATTTTATGTGTATATATAATTTGTATGTATGCAGAAATCTATGTACATATTTAGAATTTTTAAAATTGAAAAGTCATTTTATAATGTAATGTTTGGAAGCATGGGCTCCAGGAGTGATAGTGACTTGGTTTCAATCCAGTGTCTGGCATAAAATATCTAATCCTGCTCTTAATCTTTCAGAACCCCAGTTACCTCCTCTAAAACATGGTTTACTAATACAAGAACTGGCCCTAAGGCAGTGGTTCCCATACTTGTATGTACCATGAAATAAACTGGGAGCTTTGGAAAAATAGTTATGCCTTTGTACCATCCCTAGAAAGTTTTATTTAATTGGTCTGGCATAGAGCCTAGGCTTTAGAAATTTTCAAAGATCACCTTGACTGTCTGAGGTGCAGAAAAGTTTGGGAACCACTGTCTTAAAACGTTTTTGTGTTTAGTGCAATCAAATGTGTGTTAGTAGCACACTACCTGGCCCATACTAGGCATTTAGATATGGTTGCTGGTGTTATCTGTTTCCTTAAAATATTTTGGGGTTCATGAATGTAAAAACCATACCTTACTTATTTTTTTCTCCTAGACACACAGGTGAGCTACCTACTACAGGGATGGTGATGCTTAATAAAACACTTTTTGATGGAATAGATCAGAATAAATCAATATTTTATAAACTCCCTCCACATCAGGAATTAACAGTCCTTTAGGGAGAGGAGGCAGATATTCAGACAATCACAGTACAGCACAGTACAACACTGTACGTGACAACTGAACTCAGAGCACTGTTGCATTAAGGAGGAAACTGAGCTAATGCATTTCCCTGATTATACACAGTAGCTAATGAAGAAGTGAAGGAAGGGGAAGAAGAGGAGGATAACAAGAGCTAACATTTATAAAGTATTTGATTCTCTGCCAGGCATTTCACTACAGAGGAAGAAGCTGAGACCAAGAAGATGAACGTTTTGCTCCATAACCGCCCCCCCCAAAATTAACAACTCTAATTAATGGTAAACCCAGGATTGAAATTTGATATTTTTATATTCAAGGTTCAGAACATTTTATTGTTGTGCTAAACTATAAGAATAAACAATCCCCACTCAACTCTAATCTGAAAAGTTTTATATGGCCTTCTTACAATTCATGGTAGGAATCCATGAAAAATCTGGCATAAGGAAAATTGTTATAATTTGGACAATGTTGTATGTATGTCTTTATATCCAACAATTAGGAAATTCTCAGTATAATCATTAGTAAGTATAGCAATTTGGTATTGTTTATAAATTCCAAAAATAGATATTGGGTTATATTTGTAAACAGGTCTCTTCCTCTGGGCATATACGATTGTATTAGATTCACAGGTTTCACTTTTACTTGATTAAATTAAAATTGGGGTTTTGATTTCAGCATGTCAGTAGGACTTTGAGTCCCTGACCTCTTGGTGGGCGGGGACTCACAGAGCAAACAACATGGCAGAGGAGAGAGTTTGAGGAGTCCTGGAAAGTAAATACACAGAGAAGAAGAACGCAGAGAAGCAGATATGTGAGGGGGGAAAAAGGCTCATTAGACACGGCAGAGGCCCTGGGAAGAGAGATGAGCCATTTGCCTGAGAGCTTACAGCTGTCCTTGCGGAGAGAGCAGAGCAGCTGAACCCATAGAGAAATGAGCCCCAGGGGAGAGAGATGAGCCCTTTAACCTACAGTTGAGAACAGAAGGAGCTGGGACCACAGAGCCTTAGAAGGAAGAGGAAGGCTGAATCCTTGCAGAGACCGGCAGCCATCTTGCTCCAACACAGTGCAACAGACCTTGTTGAGGGAAGTAATTTATGCTTTACGGCCTTGTGACTGTAAGCTTCTGCCCCAAATAAATACCCAACAGATTTATAAAACCCAACAGATTTCTGAAACTTTGCATCAGCACAGGAAGGTAAAAATATATATGATGAAACTATACAATTGTATATCCATAAAGAAACAAAAAAATCCCAAAACTTTAACTCACAGTATATACAAAACTTAACTTGAATTTGATCCTGGACCTAAATATAATATGCAAAAATATGAAAATTCTTCAAAAAAACACATGGGGCAAATTTTTACACTTTGGTTTGGGTTAAGATTTCTTAGATAGACTCAAAATCCCTAACCCTAAAGAAAAAAAATATAACTTTGACTTAATAAGTTTCAAAAACTATGTAAAGAAAATGAAAAGTGAAGCTACATACTGGGAGATGACATTTTCAAAACACAAAACATTTCATAAAAGGCTTTATAACTGAAATATATAAATATCTACAACTCGATTATTAGAAAATAACCCAATTGAAAAATGAGCAAACCATTTTAACACATTTTGAAAATAATGTATAGGGAATTGTGGTAAGCTGGCATCAGAATAGGTAAGGAGGTCTCAACTGTTTCACAAAAACAACAGAGAAAGCACTAAAAAGCTGTCCAAGGGACTGACTTTGGGGGTCAGCAGAGCAGGACAGTGTGCTGCACAACTCTGAGGAGGGTGAGGAGCAGAGAGAAGAAGAACACAAAATAACAAACTGTGAGTTACCAAACCTCCATTAGGGTTGGGAAGGACTCCCCTCTCCTACACCCAAGCTGGGGTAAAAGCCCTGACTCTGCATCCCACTGAGAGGGGGAGAGACATCTTCCTCCCTGTCAGCCATTACAAGGGGAAAAGGGAACAGGAGTTGAGGGGCTTTTCTTCAGTGAATTTGGCCACCAGGGCTCACTTTGAATTTTCGACTCAGGCAGAACCAAAACATGGGAAAACGGAGATTGAAAAACCTCCATGTAAAGGAGTGCCAATGAGCACCATCTGATGGCCAGTTTGGAAATTGCATGGACAAAAAACTTTTTGCTTCTGTCTGTACACTAACTCCTGGGAGAAAATATGCTTCCCATTAGTGAGTCTGTGGCCCAATTTTGATCATCTTAAAGACTTAAAATAGGGTTAACAAAATATCAAAGAAGAGCTGTGGGAAATAAAATAGGCAAGAGAGAGAAATTGGCCATAAGAGTAAATAAATGCACTAAAATATTCAGAAGCTTAGACATCAGCAAAAAATTCCAAGCCATAATAGGAAACAGGAAGAGATGGCCCAGCCAAAGGAACAAAATTAATATCCTGAATAGATACAGGATTTAAGACATTTAATCAATGATAATCATACAAGTCTCCTAAATCACTTCATAGAATTAAAAGAAAATACAACTAAAGAGATAAAGGATATTAAGAAGACACTGGGCGAGCATAAGGAACAATTTGAAAGCCTTCAAAGAAAAGTAACAGAACTTATAGGAATGAATGGCATGAAGGATGAGATTAAAAATACATTAGAGGCACAGAAGAGCAGGTTTGAATTGCACAAAGACTGAATTAGTGATTTTGAAGACAGAACATCTGAACTGGAAAAGACAGGAGAACAGAAAGAGAAGAGAATGGAAAAAATGGAACCGAGTCTCAGGGAATTGAATGACAATGTGAAACGCAAAAGCATACTCATTATCGGTGTCCCAGAAGGAGAAGAAAATGGAAAAGGGGCAGAAAGAATATTTGAGGAAATAATGACTGAAAACTTCTCCTAATTTATGAAAGATATACATATCAATATCAAAGAAGGGCAACACAGCACAAACAGAATAAATCCAAATAGACCTACCCCAAACACCTACTATACAGAATGGCAAATATAAGAGATAAAGAGAACATTCTGAAAGCAGCAAGATAATATCAAAGCATCACATACAAGGGAATCTTTATAAGATTAAGCGCTAACCTCTCATCAGAAACCCTGGAGGAGAGAAGAAATCGATGTGATGTATTTAAGTTACTGAGAGAGACAAACTGCCAGCTAAAAATTCTGTATCTAGCAAAGCTGTCCTTCAAAAATAAAGGGGAGTTCAAAGTCTTCACAGACAAACAAAAACTGAAAGAATATGTTACCAAAAGACCAGAATTACAAGTGATACTGAAGGGAATGCTGCAGCCTGAAAAGAAAATAGTATGATATGACAACAGAAAGCCAAATGTCAAAATGGGTAAAGTAAGTAATGCCTTTAGAGTAAAAACATTGAATGTTAATGACTTGAACTCCCCAATCAAAAGACATAGAAAGATAGAATGGATAAAAAAAAATTATGAGCCATCTATATGTTGTCCACAAGAGACTCCTCAGCTGTAAGGACACAACCAGATTAAAAGTGGAAGGTTGGAAAAAGATATTCCACACAAATAGTAACTAAAAAAGAGCTGAAGCAGCAATTTTAATTTCAGACACTATAGATTTTAAATGCAAAAACATAAAAGGGATGAAGAAAGTCACTATATATTAATAAATGGGGAAATTCACAAAGAAGAAAAAATATACTAAATATGTATGCACCTAACCAGAGTACCCCAAGATACATGAGGCATACACTGGCAAACATGGAGAGAGAAATAGATGTCTGTGCAATAATAGTTGAGACTTTAATACACCACTCTCAGTATAGAACATCTGGACAGAAGATAAATGAATAAACAGAGAGCTAGATAATATGATAAATGAACTAAACATAACAGGCATCTATAAAGCACTCTACCTGAAAAGAAAAGGATATACATTATTTTCAAGGTCTCATAGATCTTACTCCAAGATAGTCCATATGTTGGGTCACAAGACAATTCTCAATAAATTTTAAAAGTTTGAAATTATACAAAACACTTTATCTGATCATAACAGAAAGAAGCTAGAAATCAATAATGAATGGAAAAGGGAAAAGTCATAAATATATGGAGATTAAACAACACTCTTAAATAATCAGTGGGTCAAAGAAGAAATTGCAAGTGAATTCAGCAAATATCTTTAGATGTATGAAAATGAGAACACAACATATCAAAACCTATGAGACATTGCAAAAGGAGTGCTGAGAGAGAAATTTATAGCCCGCAATGCTTACATTAAAAAAGAAGAAAGCTAAAATTGAACACCTACCTGCAAACCTGGAAGAACTAGAAAAAGAACAGCAAACCAATCCCAAACCAAGCTGCTTGAAAGAAATTGCAAGGATCAGAACGTAAATAAATGAAATGGGGAACAAAAAACAATAGAAAGAATCAACTATTCTAAAAGTTGGTTCTTTGAGAATATCAACAAAATCGTCAAACCTAGACTGACAAAGAAAAAAAGTGAGAAGATGCAATTACTAAAATCAGAAATGGGGGGAAGGACATTAACACTGACCCTGCAGAAATTAGAGAGATAATAAGAGGATACTATGAACTGTATGCCAAAAAATTAGAAAATGTAGATGAGATGGACAAATTCCTAGAAACACGAACCACCTACACAGACCCTAAAAGAAAGAGAAGATCTCAACAAACCAATCAGAAGAGGTTAAAGCAGTCATCAAAAATCTCCCAAAGATGAAAAGCAGATGACGAGATGGCCTCACCAATCATTCAAAAGCTCTTCAAAAATGTTGAACAGGAAATAATGCTACCAAACTCATTCTATGAATCCAACATCTCCCTATTACCAAAACCAGATAAAGATATTATGACAAAAGAAAATTATAGACCAATATCCCTAATAAATACAGATGCAAAAATCCTCCACAATATACTTGCAAACCAAATCCAAAACCACGTTAAAGGAATTATACAGCACAATCAAGTGGGTTTTCTCTCAGGTATTTAAGGGTGGTTCAACACAAGAAAATCAATTAGTTTAAAAAACCATATTGAAAAATTGAAGAAGCAAAATCACATGATCCTCTCTATTGATGCAGAAAAGGCATTTAACAAAATGCACCCATTCTTGATAAAAACATTCCAACAGATAGGAATAGAAGGAAGCTTTCTCAGTATGGTGAAGTGCATATAGGAAGAACCTAAACTTAGCATTATACTCAAAGATGAAAGACTGAAAGGTTTCCTGCTGAGATCAGGAAGAAGACAAGGATGCCGACTGTCACCATTATTCTTCAATATTGTGCCAGAAGTTCTAGCTACAGCATTTAGGCTAGACAAAGGAATAAAAGGCATCCACATAGGAGAAGAAGCAGCAGAACATTCACTATTCTCTGATGACATGATCCTATATCTAGAGAATCCTGAAAAATTCACAACAAAGCTACCAGAATTAATAGATGAGTTCAGCAAAGTGGTGGTATACGAAATTAATACACAAAAATCAATAGTATTTCTACATCCTACTGATGTGAAATCTGAGGAGGAAATTAGAAAAAAAATCCATTTATAATAGTAATTAAAACAATCATATAATTAGGAATAAACTTAACCAAGGACCTAACTACAAAACATTGCTAAAAGAAACCAAAGAAGACTTAAATAAATGGAAGCACATCCCATGTTCATGGACTGGAAGACTAAATATCATTAATATGTCAATTTTACCTAAATTGATTTACAGATTCAATGCAATCCCAATAAAAAGCCAAACAGCCTTTTTGCAGAAATTGAAAAACCATCAATCAAATTTATTTGGAAGTGTAAGTGGTCTTGACTGGCCAAAAATGTCTTAAAAAAGAAGAATGAAAATGGAAGACTCTCATTTCCTGACTTTAAAGCATATTACTTAGCTACATTGATAAAAACAGCATGGTACTGGCTTAAGGTTAGACAGTTTGACCAAAGGAACTGACTTGATAACTTAGAAATGGACCCTCACATCACAGTCAAGTGATTTTTGACAAGGCTGTTAAGGCCACCCAGCTGGGCCAGAACATTCTATTTAACAAACGGTGCTGGGAGAACTAGAAAACCATATCCAAAAGAAAGAAAGAAGAATCCTATCTCACACCTTATATAAAAATTAACTCAAAATGGATCAAGACCTTAAATATAATAGCAACAGCCATAAAACTCCTAGAAGTAAATGTAGGAAAACATCTTCAACATCTTGTGGTAGGTGGTAGTTTCTTAAACCTTATACCCAAGCATGAGAAACAAAAGGAAAATAGATAAATGGGACATCCACAAAATTTTAAAAATTTGCACCTCAAAGGACTTTGCCAAAAGTGTGAAAAGGCAGCTGACTCAATGGGAGACAATATTTGGCAATCACATATCTGTTAAGGGTTTAATATCCATGATATATAAGGAAATCATACAAGTCAACAACAACAAAAAAGACAAAGTATCTGTATTAACCAGCCAAAGAGGTGTTGATGAAAGTTTGCCTTTTATAAAGGGTATTTATTTGGGGTAAAAGCTTACTATTACAGAGTTCTACTCAAGGTACCATAAGAGATACTTTCTCACCCAAAGTTATTTGCCATGTGTTGAGCAAGACGGTGGGCGACATCTGAAAGAGTTCTGCCTTCCTTCTTTCTCTTAAGGCTCAGAGGTCTCAGCTTCTTCTGATCTCAGCTGTAGGCTGAAATAAGGCTTGTCTCTCTCCCCAGGGCTCTTTTCTCTCTGGGATCAGCTGCTCTTTCTCATCACAAGGTCAGCTGTAGACTGTCAGGCTCATCTCTCTTCCTGGGGCCTTTGCCATGTCTAATGAACTGTCTCTCTTCTTCTGTGGTCTTCTTCTCTGTGTCTACTTCCATGTGAAAGTCTCTTTTATCAGCTCACCAAGGGAGTGGGGATTTAATGCTGAGTTGCATTCTAATGATGTGGTTGAATCAAAGTCCTAATCTTAACATAATTTAATCAAATGTCTCAACTAAATTTAATAAAATCAAAGGGTATCATGCACAGAGAAACAGACCAGTCCACAAACATAATCAAATATCTTTCTTGGAATTCATAAATAATCAAACTGCCATCCTCTCCAATTTAAAAATGGGCAAAATACTTGGAAAGACAACTGTCCAAAGAAGAAATACAAATGGCAAAGAATCACATGGAAAAAAAAGTTTAACATCACTAGTGATTAGGGAAATGCAAATCAAAACGACAATGAGATATCATTTCACACCTATTAGACTGGCTGAATTTTGGTGAGGATGTGGAGAGATAGGAATGCTTATTCACTGTTGGTGGGAATTTTAAATGGTACAGCTACTATGGAGAACTGTTTGGAAATTCCTTAGTAAGTTGAATATGGATTTGCCATGTGACCCGGCAATACCATTGCTAGGTATATACCCAGGAGAACTGAGAGCAGGGGCACGAATAGACATCTGCACACTGATATGATTGCCAAAAGTTGGAAACAATCCAGGTGTCTATCAACTGATGAATGTATAAACAAATTTTGGAGAATACACATGATAGAATATTATGCAGTGGTAAGAAAAATTAAGTCACGAAACATATGACAACATGGATGAACCTGGAGGACATTATGTTGAGTGAAGCAAGCCAGATACAAAAGGACAAATATGATTGCCCTATTATGAACTAAATATATTGTATGAAATATCAATATGAATAAAATTGCAAATATATGACTGTTTTTCTTTGAAGCTGAACAAATGTAGGTTACTACTACAAAATGTTAATATCAGACAAAAAAAAAACCATTAAACTAAGTGAAGGAGACCAGACACAGAATACTAAATATTGTATGGCTCCATTTATATAAAATGTAAATATAAATCAACTTGTAAAGATGAAATTAGATTAGTGGTTCTGTAGGACTGAGGAAGGAATGCTTTCTTTTTGGAGTAATGAAAGTCTTCTAAAATTTTTGAGATGATGAACGTACAACATTGTGACTATATTAAAAGCCTTTCATTCTACGTTTTGGATAGATCATATGGTATGTGAATATATCTCAATAAAACTGCTTAAAAAACAAATAAATCATTGTAAAAAAACTAAAAAGGAAGGCAAAAGCATATCAAAATTTGCTTCTTATATACTAAGTTAATTCACATATCCTTTTGATTTTTAGATCATAACATTCTTATAGTGTAGTGATGATTTCCATTTTATAGTTGGGAAAATGGCTCCGAGAGGTTATGCAACTCACTGAAGAGTAGGAAGAGCTTGGATTAGAATTCAAAGTTCTGTTAGAAACCAAAATACTTGATTAGCAAAATTTTGACCAAAACGAAGTTAAATTTCCACTTTCTTTCTTTGGATAATATTGACACTCATTGCGTTCTTCATATGTTCCAGGCACTATTAGTAGGTTCATAATTTACTTTCATCAACTCATTAATTTCTCATAATAACTCTATGAATTAGAAGCTATTGATCCCATTTTACAGATGGAAAAAAAGACAAAGTTTGTTCAAATTCACACTGCAATTGATAGGCTTAGTATTAAACACAGGCATTCTGGCTCTAGGGTTTCTGCTTTTGAATCCTGCATAGTCCTGACTCTTATACAGGTTGAAGATAAAGGTAATGAGCCCAGTTGTGAAAAAATATGGGCTTAATGAATACCTAAAATAGGAAAAAACAATGCAAGGTTTCTCTTTTTTTTTCTTATTACCCAGAATATTTGAGTCCACATTTCTTTTCACAACCCAGTAGATAATTTTATATGAAAAACATTCTATACCCCATTAAATAGCAATACTATTTCTATTGTTGTTAAATTGTTTATTAAAGAGAAATATTTTTGTCTCTTTTCTGGGTATAATACTTTATATCATCAACCTCTTTTCTTCTCCTTTTTTACTATATTTACCTTAAAATTAATTTATATTTAATTTGGTAACTCGTAAAAGAAAAGCAGAGCCAAAACCAGTGGGCCTGCATAGTGCCAATTTGCTGCTGGTAAATGCCTTGCTGGCTGGTATGACAAGCCATGCTGAGGGCCCATGAGAGAGAAGAGAAAATCAGACAGGAGAATCTCATTTCCTTCTATGAACCAGAAGTAGCTTAAGCCTTGTTTCCACCATGACTACGAATCAGTTTATATAAGATTTTGACACTTCTTTAAAACTTATTGGCATGATCATCAATGTCCATAATGATTTGCCACCAATCTATCTTCTCTGTCTCTTCTCTTGCCTTTCTCCACAGGTACCATATATTTCAGCAAGTTCCTATGATAATTCAGTAAATAGTGATGAATGTTCAAGCCAACATCCCTTTGGCCAGGCTTTCCTCAATAAAGCAGCATTCCTCACTATTCAATGACTCTTTCCTTCCTTTTCTCTTTCCACCCATAAATATTTTTTTGAGTATTCACCAAGCATAAGCATTGGTGCAGTGCTTTAAAGGTCTAACTGAATGTCACTCTTCCATAAAGCTTGCCAAAGGCAGTAGTAAGTTTACTGACCTTTGACACCCTTCATAATGACCTCTTCCCCAAGAATGCTAGATAAAGAGCTTAAAAAACACATACCACGTTGCATTAAAATTAATTGTAAACTAGCTTGTCTCCCTTAATAGACTGAGGGCAGGAATTTTCCATCCAACTATGTTTTTTAAATATCTACTACAAAATATCAGAGGCATTTCCTGAAGACATGAGGCCAAATAACACACATGATTTTCAGAGGTCCAAATACTAAAGATACACTAGAAGTTAAATGGCTGTGCCAAAAGGGAATTCAGATCACTTGATTTCAAAATGTTGGTCCTTTCTCTCACACCTATATCTATAGGGTTGTTGTTTTGTTTTGTTTTGCTTTGTTTTGAGGTACTGGGGGTGGGGGTTTGAACCAGGGATCTTATATGTGGGAAGCCAGTTCCCAACCTCTGAGCCACATCTGCTTCCCTGAGTTGTTCTCTCATTTGTTAGGCATGTGGTTTGTTTTTATTTTTTCAGGAGGCACCAAGAACTGAACCTGGGACTTCCCATGTGGGAGGCAGGTGCTCAATTGCTTGAGCCACATCAGCTCCCTCTAAGGTTTTTTTTTTTTTTTTAAGATTTTATTATATTTATTTATTCTCCCTTCCCCATTGTTTGCACTTGCTGTCTGCTCTCTGTGTCCATTTGCTGTGTGCTCTCTATGTCTACTCATCTTATCTTTAGGAGGCGCCGGCAATCAAACCCGGGACCTCCCATGTGGTAGGTGGGAGCTCAATCGCTTGAATCACATTCACTTCCCTATAAGGTTTGTTGTCGTTTTTGTTTTTTAATATATTTTTAATTTATTTTTAAAGATACTTAGATTACATAAAATGTTTCATAAAAAAATTAAGGGATTCCCATATGCCCCACTCCCCAGACCTCCCACTTTTCTGCACATTAACAACTTCTTTCATTAGTGTGGTACATTCATTGCAATTGATGAACACATTTTGGAGCATTGCCCTAAGTATGGACTATAGTTTACATTGTAGTTTACATCTCTTCCACTCAATTCTGTAGGCTATGGCAGGATATATAATGGCCCATATCTGTCACTACAATGTCATCCAGGTCAATTCCAAGTGCTGAAAATGCCCCCATATTACACCTCTTTCTCCCTCTCCCTGACTTCAGCACCTCCAGGGGCCACTATAAGTTTTTAACATTAAGAAAAAAAGAAAACAAAAACACAACACTTTCAAAACAGATTAATTAAACACCTAGGACCTTTCGACTTAAACCATGGCCCGTCAGTGGTAGCACCATCTGGAGTGTGTTTGAAATGGGGAATTTCAAGTTCCCCCTGGAACCTACCGAATCAGAATCTCCTTTTTACAAGGATCACAGGCGATTTGTACACATGTTAAAATTTGTGGAACATCAACAGAGCACCTGCATTCTGTATAGCTCAGCTTGGCAGCAGTAATACAAAGCAGCCAGAATTGAACGGACAATCTATAGGACTATGCTTGATTGCTAACAAACTCTTGCAGAATAAAATAACATTAAAATCCAAGAAACATGCAAAGAAAGGGGTCCCAATAAGTGAAAATATTAATATGGAGTGATAATTCTTCCCAATCCTTCCAGATTAAAGACAAATTTAATAAATAAAGGACAGCGGAATGATATAATATTGAGTTAACATAGTTTCTGTTCAATTTGGAAAAGAAAAACCAGGGGGCTAATTTCAATAGTTTTATTCTTAGAAGACTTTAGTTTTAACAGATAAATTATCAGACATTACCAGATCAAGTTTGTTCAGGATAGAATCAAGCATTAAGCAAAATTATTATAGCAAAGGCTCCTAATGCATCTAAGATTAGATAAAATTTCCATTTATTATTGTTACAAACATCATGATTAGGTAGCTGAAAAAGAGAATGTAAACAACAGTCAACTGGATTATTTATTTCTTGGTACCAACATTCATTTATTTTCTTTAATAAAGAAGGTCATGTAAGATCTCTATCAGGAAAACAAAAAGGTATACATCCCCATAATTTCATTATTCCCTTAATCTATGATTGTGTAATAAATACTAAAAAATCATGAGCTGTGTTGTATCCAGAAATGATCATCGTACCCTCCCCAAAGATTGCGCCCCACCATACATTCCCTGTAGATTCCACTATCAGCAGTAAATTGAGTTCTATCCTTAGCTAAGAACAGTTGCATCATGAAATTAAATTCTCTTTCCAAAGGGGTTTTAGGAAAGTACACATAGAGAATAGAGAGAGCAGATAAAAAATAAAGAAAGCATCAAAACAAAAAGACTGAGTGGAAAAACACACATTACTTTGTTTGTAAATGTAAGCTTGGCATCTGTTGTGAGATTCAGAGCAGGTATTTAAAAATCAGTTCTAATCAGCAGCAAGAAGGGGATACTCCTAAGAAATCAGAGCAATGCTGTAGGGGAGAACAGCCTACACTTGCAAGAGACTGGAATTGAAGCTGCTGCAGGACACTTAAAACATGAAGGTTCTGTGTTCTTGAAAATATACTTAATAAGTTGATCTAACTTGTATCTTAATGTGGGTTAAGTCCAAATGACAAAGGTAGGGTCTGAGCTATCTGAGATATTTCCAAGTAAAGTGAATGAATTGGTAGTATTGATTAGCATTGATTAGCAGAAAAAGATTAGCAATGTGTACTACCTAGGGACTCTGCTCTTGCCTTCATCAGCTGTATATTCCTTTTGAAAACTATGAATTTTATGGAAAACTCTTTTTAAATTGCTCTAAGCTGTGTGTTTTGCAGTAGCTTTCTAAACAATTACCTTCAGAGGTAATTGGCTGCTTCTTTTTTATCATCTGCAGGCTAACAAATACCTTTGTAACTGAGGAAGAATAAAGAAATGAAGTGAAATAAAAAATTCACAAATATGCTTTTGAAATGTTCCCTGTCATAACAAAGAAGAACATCTAAATGTGCTGCCAAAAGTATTCGGAGAACAATAACTTGCTCCTGTTTTCTGAAATTAAAGTTGGCACCATTTATAGAAAGGATATGGGAAACAAGGCATTTAAAAATGTTGTCTAATGAGTGAAAATAGTATGTTTCCATTACTATTCCTTCTTCCTAGTTTATGTTCAAAATTAAAAATTATGTTTGGAATAGAGAACCACACTGGGGTTGTTCTACATTTTAATTGATGATGAAAAGCTATTTGAATCATAGTATGTCCCTGAGAAGTATTCCCAGGGTGCTCACATTTGACTCTAAAACAGATTATCATTTTCAGTGTAAAACTTCAGAACCCAAGATGTATATCTTTCAATAGTTTAAGGATATAAGGATATACACCTTCAATAGTTTTCAATAGTGAAAACTACTTAAAATGGAAGCATTTAAGACTTAATGAAACCAGTTCATCATCTGGCTGGTACAATGCCTGGAATGGAAATGGTAGCAGCCTTGGCAAGTTCCAGAAAGGGGTGATTTTCCCCAAAGGTTTCCTGAGGGTGCCAGTGATCTTCTGTATATGCCTCAGCAAGGAAATGTGTAAAGTCAGCTGAACCTAACACAGGGCTGTGGGCCCCTCTCCGTGGGAAGACAGACACACATCAATCTGATGAATACAAGGCGCAAGTAGATAGGGAAAGTCAATAATACAATGCTCAGTCCACCTTCTGAGAACCTAGGTAAAATATTCTGGAGCTGGTCTAAAGTTAATTTTCATTGTTTTAGTTTCATGAACAAAGATTACCACTCATGTTTGATTCTCCAACTTTCCTTAGCTTACAGACTATATTCTTTCCAAAGTCTGTGAAAATATAACAAATATTATTTATTGCAGTCATAAGACAATGGTGAGCATATCCAGACAGACTACCTCTTTCTGGAGACTGAAGACTGGCTATAGGAAAAAATATTTAGAGCTGAAGCAGGCCAGGCAAATAAGCAGTATCTTGAATACCAGCTCTAACTTTTAGGATTTGTTTCAAGTCTTGGGGTGGGCTAAGAAAGATTCTGAGGCTAAATCCAAGCTAAGTGAAAAAAAATGATTGTCATGACCCATTAGGAAGGTCCATGATAGGTATTGTGTGGGGGGATGGAGACACACAAATAGATGCATATTTTTAAATGTATTTACAGATGTTTGCACAATTAAAATGTTTTGTTTTCCTATGTAATAACATTACTTAAAACATAAAATAATGTTTAACTTATAAATTAATTTATTATAACATTTAAATTCATTATTTAAAAGTGCTGTACTCAGTAATTTCCAGTATTTGGGGAATCTTCAAAGCTTTGGGGGAAATTCTTGTCTACTAAATGTTAATTTGACATGACTTCTGTTAAGAAACATATGCGACTTTTGAGAAACCTCTGTTTTTACTCTATTATAATAATGAAAAAATAAGTGTGACCAGTTAGCTTATGATTTTTTAAGCAAAGTGGTAATAAGAGTAAAGAGTTGGGATGGCTTTGACAAGGCCAATTAATTTTCTCCTGTTTTCTAATCTGTAGG